>CAJUYH010000020.1:0-119887 GCA_910591685.1 Galerucella tenella
AAAAAAAAAAAAAAGATAAAACATAAAAAATGAGAAACTCAATTGAAAATAATTGTCCAAATAATTGTAAATTAAATTAAATGAAAATAATTTATGACAATAATCAGTAATAATTTCATTACAACTATTATAATTATTATAAATTTTTTTATTTATTGATTGGACAATACTAAAGCATTGGTTGTATTTGGCACGCGCATCCATGTGGAAACCAAAAAATATCTGTATAAAGACGATTACCACTGCCTTCCAATGCTACCAATCGTTTCTGAACGTATTGCTGCTCACAACGACTTGTGTATCCACTTGGTAACTCGCACAATCCACTGCACATTGTCCTTCTAAATATATTAACAATTAATCAACTACAATTTTAATTTCACTTTAGAACGAAATATCATATTTTTTCAATTTCGTTTTTTTTTTTTTTTTTTTTTTTTTTTTTTTTTTTTTTCAATCATACAATTATTTATTTTAAAAGTAGTACTTACTCGCAAATTTCACTCTTTATCAATTGTGAATAATTATCTGATGATTCATCAAAATTAACTACATATTTCCAATCGCCACGATTATTTAACGCAGCTTTTGGTGTTATAAATTTGGATGTTGTTGGACAAACTGCTATAACATCGGGTGATGTTTGCCGTTTGTTTAATTTTTTATTTGCAAATGCTAGCAGGGGATTTTCACGTTTGGTACGTGATGAATTGTCTACTGATCCACTTCGGCGAACGTGTCTAACACAGTGAGGATAAAAAGTAAAATATTTTTATCATCATATTGAAGATAAAAATTTTTATAGAGCTATTTTTTTACGAAAAAAAAAAATATTAATAATAAATAAATATAAAAAATATTAAATATTTTTACTGATTTATCCACCAAGTGGGATTTTGATCTGAAGTATCCACTACTGGAAAATATTTCTGCGGAATAATTTGCAGAAATGGATTGGTAATTGATACAACTGATGGTGGCGAATATGTATATCTGTGTGGAAATAAATAAAAAAAAAATATTGAAAGAAAAATAAATGTCTTTTCAACGAAGAATGTGTAATAAAATTTGATGCGAATAAAACACATTTATCTTACCCCTCTTGAGCACTGTGATTTGCCAGTGATGGATTGTAAACTACGGTTGACTGACCAGCAACACGATGATAGTGTTGTTGAAGAAATGCCAACGATTGTTGGTATAATTGTGGTATTTCCGGTCGTAAATAGCTGTAACCGGAATTGTCCTCGGGTTTTGATGTGTAAACGTTAAAATTGTAGTCGGACTCATCTCTCAATATTGTTGAATAATCATAGCTACATTTTTCCACCAGAAATTCAATCAATTTCCTGAAGTAAAAAAATAAATAATAACAATTATATGAATGAAAATAAATTCCAATTTTTATATTTACAATGGAAATCGATTCTATTCTGTGTAATTCAAATCAAATTCAAAGTTTTGTGTCACCCAAATTTAATGTTAGTATATTATTATTATTATTATTATTATTATCATTTAAATACTACAAAAAATAGTGTGCTAATTTATTACAACTTTCAGTTAATTATTGACTAATTGACATTTCGCCGAAAATCATGGAAAAATAAAGAGAAATAAAAAAAAAAAGACAATACTTGTACGAATGTGCTAAAAGAGAAATTGCAATACACGTTCTAAAATTAACTATGGATGCCTATTCATTTGCAATTAAATATTGTAGCAGTAAAATAAATCTTTTGTATAAACATTAAAATGACTAATACCGAATGAACAAGAAAAAAATAGATAAAAATGATAAATGAAAATATTTATATATGAACAAATAGTAAATTAGCGACTGCACAAAAACTATTTGAAGAATGGTAAAAATTCATCACGTCAGTGGAGTTGTTGAAACGTATATTTATCAAGTCCACAATGATTGATTCTGGCTCACACGAAAGACAGAGGAAAAATAAAAAAATAAAAAAAGATATAATGGAAGAGGGAAACTAAAGACATCGTCTGTGTGTGTTGTCGTCTCTTTTTCGTCGTACGCGTTGGGCCTTTAAACTTTCTCCATGTACACACACACACATATATATATATATATATATATATACAAATACATACATTTAAAACTCTGTCAAGAGGTGTTCATGTATGTTTAATTCATGACCCACGCCTGGTTTTCTAATTCGCGCAACCGTTATTCAGAAGCGTCCATATCTCCTGACATTCTAATGGGTTTAGAGAATTTTTTCTACTCTTTTTTCTTCCTGTTTTTTCTCGGATAATATATAATATCTACACGTCTATATTCAATACAACATGCTCGAGAGCTACATGAATTCCTACATGTTGGTACGTACTCAAACAACCAACCACAATATCACATATTGCCCTATTTCATTTTTCTTTCCTTTTTTTTTTATCAACGTTACAAATTTTTTTCCTAATTTTTTATTCGATGCGCAACCACATGAACACGAAAAAAAAAAAAAAAAGAAAGAAAAAAACAGTCGTTTCACCTTTCTTTTTGTGTATTCACATGTCATTTTTTCATTTCCAAGAATATATTACATATATTTATATATGGAACAGTCATGCTCGCTACCTTTTATGAATTTTAAATACTCTTTTTGTTTCCATTTCATCTTTTCATTCTCTCATTTTTTTTTTTTGGTTTCAAATAATATCCGTCAAGATTACGCAATCATCTTTCGTCTAAAGTCATATAAAAAAAAAATATATATATATACATATAAGCAATCATCGCTAGTAAACTATTGGTCGTCATGACACATAAACCTACTTTATTGTTAGTGAAGAGAGAAGAAATGAAAAAAATGAATAAAAAAAATAAAAAGAAGAGAAAAATAGAGAAATAATGGAAGAGAAAAAGTGTATTAGATTGTGTATGTGTGTGTGTGTGTGTGTGTATATATATATATATATATATATATACTGCGGATAATGATCGGGAATTTCGCAAAAGGTTTGTCCAGGCTTGGCGCATCGGGGCGTATGGCCTGGTGGTGCAGGAATGAAGGGCTCGTAATGAGACTGTTGTGGGCATCCATAAGTGCTGCATGGTTCTCTCAAGTTACCCTTTACAACATTCATCAGCAATACAACTAATACCTGTAAAAATAAATGAAACTCGTAATTCGCTTGGTTAAGCAGACATTTTTCCACAAACACATCACTACCAAATTATTAAATCCTTCTGATAAACTTCATTATATATATATATATATGTATATATATTCTATACTTTTATATAATTATACAAGATTAAAGACTTTCGTCTCGATAATTTGTATCGCAAATTACAGTTATTAAATACGTATAATGTGTCAATTAATTATCATCGATCAAACGTATTACAATTTTCATTTGCACTATGTGTTCAAACATTGTGTGTACCCCAAGAATTATATCCATTAAGGGAGAAAACTGACGGTGATTATGGTGGTGATGGTGAGCGGCTTTTAATATATATCGTGTTACATTGATTACAAAATTATATAGAAATCTCACGTTATATTCAATGTTCATTGTATACCAATTAAATATACGTCTGAAGAATATTGTTCCATTATAAAATATAAAGATTTATTTCTGTACTTTTATTCTAAATATATATATATATGATAATATAAAATTAATTTGACAGATAAAATATATTTATTTATTTTTTACTTTCATTCTCTATTTATACAGTTGTGATTTATTATCATATTCTTTGATACATCATAGAAATAATTTTTATTTAATGCAATTTAATGGAGGGTTTTTTCTTTTATTCCATTGCTAAATATTTAGAAATATCAACGTGAGATAAAAGTGAGTGAACATCCGGTTGATTATTGCTACTATTATTATTGGTTGATTTTTATTTTTTTGCATGGGTAATTGATGGTAATTAATTTTATTGAATCCAAATGAGTTCTTTTTTTATTCTATATATATATATATATATATTAAAAATAAAAATTATTAAATCTATTTATTCTTTCTCTGGTTTTTTATTTGTTTTGATACCGTGGATGGCTTTGGATAATATAATTTATTTGACGTTGACCGCAGACACGTCATGGCATTTTCATTTAATCGATTGAATGTCTATTTACCCATACCATTTAATGTATATATTAAACATACAAATATATAATTGCATAGAATATTGATGTGTTGTATAAACAAAAACCATTATTATATGTAATTGCATTTTCTTTCACGCGTATATGCATTCATTTAAAATGCATTACGTCGTGCATGTTGTTATGAGCGACAGTTTATGCATATATATATAAATGTATAATAATAATACGAGTAACATGCATATTATTATTATTATTTACAATATATTTGCTTTAATTGAGTTATGACAATAAATAATTAATCTTACCATTAAACATGATTGATGTAAAAATTTCATTGTTGCAGGTAATGTGTATATATATATATATATATTTGTTGTACAGCAGTCAACTGACAAACTAATGAAATTATCTCATTTGCACATGCAACTTCAATATTTTGTTGTGTTCTAACTATTTATAATTATTCTCTTAAATTCGCGCAAAAATTTTAATTGAAACAATAAATTTTCCAAATATTGACACGTTGTAAAATAATTTATTATTAAATTTTATACTTTTAATGCACTTCACAAAATTAATAATTAATTAATAAATATAATTAATTATATAACTGTAAATGTAACATGGATGAATTAAATTGGCAATTTATATTTTGCAATACGGAAAAATTTAGTAATATTTTATTATTGCATTAAATATATATTTATTTTATAAAAATATTGATATTAAATTGAATGCGTATGCAAAAACGTATTCGAAACTCAATAAAATTTAATTGAACGTTAAATGTAATTTTTTTACCGCACGTTTATTTCGACGGGACTATATCCTCGACATATAGAGAATAGAACACACACGAGTTCCAATCGTCGCACGAGCTCCTGTATCATGAGCAATGGTGGGGCTACTACGAATAAAATATATATACATATAATATACTTTCACTGGTATATGTGTACATGTAGTGGTGAATAAAATCTTTTTGTCCGCCAGCGATATATAGGTTTGTATAACTATCACGATGACGATGAAAAATATTTAACCTCGAGGTCGCAATTCTCTATAAAATTTTTTTCATTTTTTTATTTTTATTTTTTTTATAACCTATGGCGAAAATTTGTAATATATCAATTAACATATACATTTCAATGATCCCATAAAGTAGATGAACAAATAAAAAATAATTTTTTTTTCACAAATCATTTGTAATACAGAATGTAATAATGTTAAAGAGCATACGCGAATATAATTATTGCTGATGAGAAATACGAAAGGAAAATTATTAGTTTTAGTTATATATTATCCCATCAACTGAATCTTAGGGAAGATTTACAACGTCCTGGTTGTTTATAGGCTCTTGAATACACTCAGTTACATGAGAAATTATACCGTAGGTTCGACATTATATCGAGTTTCACGACTGTATTTATGTATATGTATATATAAGCGTGACAGCTGTGTGCAACCGCCCATTGCCAGATCCTTCAATGGATAGTAGTAATGCAACGCACAACTGTCCAGAATAGTTTTGCCTTTATATGGTTTCTCCAATGTTTATATAACAATCATATACAATTATTCTACGACAAACAATTAATATCGAGTAAAGTATAATGCAAAATATAAATATTAAATGTTTATATTTCTGTTAAGTTAAAATATATTGTTATATTGCAATGATAATATTCAATTGTATATTAAATAATGCACGTTGTTCCGAGAAAATGTAAAGAGAAAAATGTATACTGAGAAATATTATTTTTTTTTTTTTAGTGATGCAGTAATTTGTGCTTCAGTATTATAATAAAAAAATTTATCTGTTTGTGACATGACAGACAGTATACAATATTGTGTGATTGTTGATACTATTAACTGCATAATTATTGAGAAGGTAGAAGAATATTTGTATTTTCAAGAACAAGTCATTTTTATATATATTTCATTTGTTATCCTTTTTTTTTTTTTTTCTATCACAATGACAATACATTTGACAATATATTTTTGTAAGATTATTCCTCATCGAATTAAATATTTGAATTTATACATGCATTATATTTATGAAGTAAATTGTTCATTTATTTACAAATGTTTGTTATTAATGGATGAAAAATTTCATTAATATTGACTATATCTTTTGGGAATGTATTGATAAGTTTTATCGAGTAAATATCTGATAAAAGCGAACGTTTTTTATTATTTGGTTCAGTTGCCAATATTTTGACATTGTAAAAGTTGAAGTAGTGGCCGTAATTGAGTGCATGCTCTGTTAATGATGTTGACAAATGTGCAATGTGTGGATATCTCAAACTTTGCCGATGTTTTTTAATTGCCAATTCCAATTGGTACTTTGTATGATTGACATATAAAAAATTACATTCGCAACATGGAATTGAATATACAACGCACGATTTATCAGTTATTGGTGATGGATCCTTGTAGCCATTGTACAATGATGAAAGATTATTATTACAATTATTAAATTGTACATCGATAGAAAATTTTTTCAATGCAAATCTCAGACATTCCGATAATTGATTGACATACGGCAATACAATAATATTTTTTGTTATTCTCACTGTTGGTATATAATTATTTATAATTTTATTATTATTTTCATCGAGAATATTTGCCTTACGTAGCAATAATAATGTTGCTCTCGAATTAATTATCCACTTAATTTTCTTTGTTGGATAACCATTATTTATTAACGATTGACGAATAAATGCCAAATTTTTATTTATAAAATGCTCATCACACAGCAAAATCGCTTTGTTTAATAAATTATAGACTACACCGATTTTGTGTAATTGCGGATGATGCGAATAATAATTTAAGTAGCGGCCAGACGCTGTTGATTTTTGGTACCAGTCAATTTCAATTCGATTCGCATATCGAATTAACGTTAGTTCAAGAAAATTTATGCGAAAATTATTCTCTCTTTCAATAGTGAATTGTAAACGTTTGTGGTAACTATTAAATACACTGCGTATTGTATTGACTTTGTCCACTGGAAGGAATACCAAAATATCATCGACATATCTCGTATAAAAATAAATGGGAAAGTGCAACTTCTCCAAACAACACTTTTCCAAATCCTGCATGACAATATCAGCAACAATTGGTGATAATGGTGAACCCATTGCAGCACCAAATACTTGCTGATACATCACATTATTGAATTGAAATGCCGATGAATTGAAACACAAGGTGACTGCCTCAATAAATGAATCCTTTGGAATTTTCGTATTATTTTTAATTGTATCCCAACGATTTTGGATACCTTTGATCACTAGATTTAATGGGACATTTGTAAAAAGTGAAACTACATCCATTGAAATCATAATATAATTTCGTGGCAGTCGATTTTGAATATTACGAATAGTATTTACCAATGATATACTATTGGTAATTGTAAATTTATTATTTGAACATTTGTTCCATTCGGGTTTCAAACTTAACACTAGAATATGTTGGATATACTTTGCTAAATTATAAGTCGGTGTACCAATAAACGAAACAATTATACGAAATGGTGTATTATCTTTATGAATTTTTGGCAAACCGTAAGCGTAAGCGTTACAACAATTCGGTGATGAAATATTAAATTTATCTCTCTCACTGATAAACAATTTTTCATGCCATTGTCTAACCAATTTATTGACATATAATTTAATAAATTTCGTCGGATTCTGATTCAGAATACGGTAAGTAGATGTATCATTCAGAATATTTAACATTTTCGCTATATAAAAATCTTTTTTAACTACAACAGTCACATTACCTTTATCAGCTTTAAGAAATAATATATTGGGATGTTTTGTTTTGAATTCAAATGTCAAATGAATTTTTCTTTTCAATTCAATATGATATGATGGCGGAATACGCGTATTATAATCACGTAAAAAATTATTTACAATGTTGAAACATTGTGTACGTGCTTTATTAATTTCATCATGATTACCAATGATATTTATTTTTGCTTCAATCGATGTAATGATTTTTTCAATTGGTATTTCTTTTTTTGTCACCATTGGAACACCGAAATTTTTTCCCAAACATGCGATGTCCAATACGTCCATAGGTATTTTAACATTAGTCAAATTAACGAGCCACTTCTTTCGCAATTCGGGAGTAATACATGGAAAATATTTTTCACATCGTTGATAGCGACTATAATTATCATGATTTTTATCATTTGTTCTTTTACATTTCCATTGTATTGACTCCGATCGAAAATCATTATTATTGTCACCATGTAAAATCCAATTGTTTTGTAACACTGGCATAATATTGATACCAACCAGATTCGTGTGGACATTACACTATAAAATCAAAAATACATTTACCGCGTTAATGGAAAAATAATGAAATAAATAATAATTGAGACGCTATAAAATTTTCATGATAATATTAATTATTTTGACTGTCACTCACTGTACTCGCCCTGATAATTCTACATTGAACTACGTATCACACTGTTATTTCAATTATTCAGTGTGTTTATAAACCAAGCCAATGGATCAAGTTACATCATGAGAACAAAATTCACTTCCCCACTTTTCGTCGTCTACTTACCTGTACTTTTGTTGATATATACTTTATGTTTTGAATGTGTTGCGGAATTATTTTCACTATGGATTCACCAAATTTATCATGAAACATCGATTGAGGCTGATAAATTCGTCTCTCTGTCTTTATCACGTATAGATAAAATATAATAACACTAATATTAAATTGTAAAAGGAACTGTGAATGATAATAACTGTTTTTAGTAAGTGTTCAATGATCAATTAAACACCAGAAGACTTTATTCGTTTCTTATAAGTAGTTGTTAACTCATAGTTCAAAGAAAAAAAAAACAAAGAAACAGCACAAAATGATAATCGCAAAGAAAATAAAGACTTACTAGTGATAACAATAGTAATAATAATAATGATTAATAGTTTACACTATACAAAACAGCTTAATTGTTTTTCGTAGTAAATGTAAATTAATGACAATAATAATTATAACTGCCACAATATTAACCAAGTGTAGTAGTGATAATATTAACTTAAATGAAACCCAACAACCATGAAATTAAAATCAATTCTTATCATGGTATGAAAAATAATAGTACGTGGATACTAAAAACAAAGAAAATATAATTTTTGCAATTCTATAGAACGCGTTTAGTGGATACAAAAATTTGTTTGATAAATCAATTTTGTTCATTACCATCCGATGATTAACACCGCAGGCAAACACACATGCGTACACGTCCCCCATACTAACATACATACATACGCAAATAATCCCGAAATGCAATGTGAAAAATCGCAATTATTTCGTTTCTTTTGATAAAAATAATAATAAAAAAAATTATCATACTATTCTATGAATATATGTTCATATATTTCTTTATATATATTCACCTATATTTTAATGTTACTTCGCCACACATCAATACCAATAGTTTTCATATTAGGATTATTGATGAACTCGTTAATCAGTCTAATAAATCGTATTTTTTTTTGTTTTCTTTTATATTACAATAAAAAGACGATGGTGCAAAAATTTAAATAACTCGATATCCCTGACACGTTTATCGGGAATGTAACCTAAAACGTCAATAAAAGCTAAAAGTAAAAATCATTTGTGATATTCATTATGACAAAATAATTGATCAATATCGATAAATGATCCTCATACTTACATGAGTGATTTTGTTTGATGACAATTTAAAGCTGCGGTAATTGATCAATGGGCGTTGCAAATTTGAAATCTTCGGGAAACAATTTAGCCGCATGAAGATACATTAATTTATATGATTGCCTAATTGTAACATCGGCAACCCCAGCAATATCACCAATCTCTTTTTGTGATCTTTTATCCTCAGACGCCTGTGACGCCATATATATTGCAGCAGCGGCAATTGAAATTGGCGATCGGCCCGGCACAATATCAATTTCACCAGCTTTTCTAGCAATATGCGTTGCCGCACGTTGTACTGTATTTGGTAATCCCAATGTTGAACAGAATCGTGACATAAAATCGCCAGTTGTTATAAGTTCAACACTTGTTTCCAATGCCTTCAATATCAATTTGAAACAACGTCCAATTTCCTTTTTGCTAATTTTACTGACGGCACAAATTTCTTTGAATGTACGTGGTACACCTTCCTGCCGACATGCAATATACAAACACGCTGATGCAATTGCATCATTTGCACGGCCTTTCAAATTTTTACCATCATGAACTTGTTTGAATAAATTTTGTGTACGATCAATAATTGTTTTTGGTAAATTGATACGATCTGCCATTCCATTTATCTCACGAAATGCATTTTTCAATGTACGTTCCGAATTACTTCCCTATAAAAAGAGAAAAACAAATGAACCAATCAACAAATAGTGAAATTGCATTTGGTAATTGTGGTTATTCACACAATTATTCGACTTACTGTACGTCGATTTTGATATTTAGGCGCACCAAACATATCAAATGATGCAGCACCAGTGCCTGGGCCAATCATTGTTGATAGATCTGATCCATTTAATAATGGATTTTCTGGCCCACCAACACGCGATGGATCGACACCAGCTTTTTCATTGCTAAATGTTCTCCATTCTGATCCAACATCGATAACTCTATTGAAAAAAAAAATAAAATAATAATAATAATAAAAACATTACAAGATAATGATGACGTAGATACATATTGCATCAGTAATGTAAGAAATTTGATTTACCTGTCTCCAACGACTAGACCACATTCCGAACAAATTTGATCTCCAGCTCTGTAATCCTCTATGAGAGGAGCGTCAGGATGTGCATAGCAACATACCACATTAGTATCACTTCTGAAATTGAAATGAATAATTGAATATTGAAGTAATATTATAGAAACGAGCCATCTTTATCAACGTGTCGGTTACGTGAGAAAAAATATTGTATTATCGCTAAATAAATATTGAATAATTGTACAATAAAAACAGAGTAATGTATAAATATTGAATCATTACATTGTTGCGTACAATTATTGCGACAGAGAAATTTATTTCATTTTATTGTTTGAAATTAACGTCGAAGGTAGGTCAAATGGATGCAAACATAACCTGTATATATTATAATTAATATAAATTCGTTTCACGATTCACAAATATCCATCGTATGAATTGATTACATATTACCATAAATGCATAGCATATTGTTAATGTTAAATTTATTAATCGGAACATTGTAATAATTAAATTATTATTCACCTTGAAGAACAGGCCATTTCGTTCTGTGGCCCAGTTATGTATGCTATGTGTGAGTGCGTATTTATATATAAATAATTTGTTTAGCGAAAAGTGGCGGGTGAGAGACTCAATATATAACTGATACAAACACACACTATATACTGGAAAATATATCGAATGTGTTGTGCGCGCGCCTTTTGTGTCTCACTTCATGATACATTTCGATTGCCCGCGACTTTGGCAACAATTCAAAATGTCATTTTGTATACTGCATGAAAAATTAAATATTAAATATGAATTAAAAATTAATAGTAAATATAAATATGCCCTACAATTATATATTACTTTGTACAATTCAATTCTATTTATCGTAATATAATTTCAAAATATTTCCATGATGACAATCGCATATCAACACAGTGTTTCTATGAATTGGAATAGTATAAATATACTTTCAATGCTGTTTTGTAAACAAATAATTGTACGTAATATTTTATTCGTGAGAAATGTCTTGTAACTTTTACGCATACGATAAGAAATTTAATTGGTAAACAAAAAATATTATTATTATAGTAAAATTATATCTGAATAATTAAATAAACATTTATATATATATATGTCCATTGATTTTTGTGTCTGGTGCAAATTTTTGATATGCACATGCATAAATAAAGAAATAAACGAATATATCGTACAATATGTCGATGACACATGCATGAATGTGCAGACGCGTGGACAGATAAATTTCTCTATTGTAAATTCAAGATATATCCAGTTTGTTCTCCCCCAATTTTTCACGGATAAAGACAACAGTCATGAATTAATGCACTCTCTGGCACGCGCACGTGAACTTTGCTCGTTATGTTATCATTACGTTAATTAATGTTATTATTACAAAGTATTTAAAGTCAAGTGAGATTATTTCACTTTGTCTATAGACAAATAGAGAAAGTTAATTTCCATCAATATCTATTCATTTATTCCTCATCTATTTATATCATATTTTTTATTTACCGATAAATATATAAAAGAAAAATAAAAAAATTGTAAATCTATGAATTTATAATGAAAAATATTATACAACTGTTTCTAAGTAATACTCTGTAAATATATCTATTAAATGCAACATAAACTCACAATTTTATTAATAAAAAATATATGAATAAATAAATAATGTATCAAGTAAAATTATCAAAGGGCAAAGAGTGCAAAATTAAACGGCTCTTAATTATGTTCTAGCATGTGCATATCACTTGTGTCCACGCGCAACAATTCTTCTTACACGCTTGTAGGTGGAGGGGAGATAAAACAATATAAATAAACAAAATATCCACAATTCTCGTAAGATTTCAATAAAAAAATTCGACTGCGTACGTTCCGGGGTCACGATGTACTCTGCGAATTATATGTTATCGCAATTATGCGGGGTCACGCAATTTATTTGAGAAGGGAGGATGAAGAGTTGCATTATAAGGACCGGTGCGAATCAATATTCAACTCATAAGAAGCATTGAAAGCGTTAGCGACACTACCAAACACATATATATATAAACATACAAAAATACATATTAATAGTCAATTAATTATTTTTGTTAATTAATTGCTACCGTTGAAAATATTTCATAAATATTTCTTGTGAACAATGAGTCGATTTGGAGCATTGGCTGACGATTCTTTGTCCATAATGGGCAAGAATACACTGTGTTTAAATCGAGTATCATCAAATCATCACGATTATTATCAAGCAAAAAAACATGAAAATTTTATTCTTGACAATAAAAATAATATAAACAATAGTAAAGATTTAAATAATTGGAATGGAGTACAGCCAAATTTGAGCGCCAGTCGTGACAATGACACGTAAGTAAAATAATTATTATTCAATTGAAGTAATAAAATAATTCATTAAATTTTTTGTAAACTTGTAATTAAAATTGCAGTGATAAATATGAAATTGGTACGTATGGCTATGGAAAAAATAATGTTAAATTGCTTTATGTAAAACGTGAAGATGCATATCATCATGAGATACGTGAATATGAGGTCGACACACATTTACGTCTTGGAACACAAAAGGATTATCTTATGGGTGATAATCGTGACATTATTGCAACAGACAGTCAAAAGAATACAGTTTATCTATTAGCTAAAAAATATGGTGTCAAGTCCCCAGAGGAATTTGGTATTCTATTGTGTGCTCACTTTCTTTATACATATAAACATGTTGAGGAAGTGCACGTTAATGTTGAGGAATATCCATGGATGCGTCATCAAGTTGCTGGTATACCTCACAACCATGCATTTATTTTTAATCCATCAGCAACTCGTTACTGTCAAGTCACACAATTGAGAAATGGTATATATATTTTTTTTTATTTACAAATAAATACTCTGTCATTTATATTTATTTAACATTATATTCATTCAATGGTGATAAGAAAAATTAAATAATGGAATGACCGATATTTCTATGTGAAGTCGTTATATTATTAATAGCAATTATTTACATTGTGCTTTTACTACACGATTCTCGTTTTTTTCTTTTTATTTATTTTTTTTTTTATGTTTGTTTGTAGAATCGCCAAGAATTCGTGGTGGTTTAAAAGACTTGCGTGTATTAAAAACCACACAAAGTTCATTTATGGATTTTATACAAGATGAATATCGATCATTGCCCGATGCAAATGATCGAATATTCAGTACTGTTGTCACCGCATCATGGGACTTTTCCACCGCTAAAGATGTTGATTTTGATAATGTATGGCAAACTGTGCGCGATTGCATTTTACAAAGATTCGCTGGACCGCCATCAACAGGCGTTGCATCACCCAGTGTACAAAATACACTTTATCTCACAGAAAAATGTGTTTTAGATAAAGTTGATCAGGTAAAGAAGAAAAAAAAAATAAAAATAGTAAATAATAAAACAAATATATTAATAATAAAATACTTAGATATAATCCGTAATTTACAATATCATCTAATTAATTTTAATTTTTTTCTTTTTTTTTTTTCAAGATTTACAGCATTGAAATGCGAATGCCAAATAAACATTATTTAAATTTAGACCTGAGTAAATTTCCAAAATTAGTAGAAGGTGAAAATAAAGAGGTTTATTTACCAGTTGACAAACCATCGGGAATTATTTATGCGCAATTGAATAGAAAAGATATCACCTCGAGGCTATAATGGTTATAGAATGAAAGAGAAAAAACATATGTAATGCCATTGATAAGGGTGACTGAACTTGTGTCACTTGCACGTCAATGAAAAAAACACTGTGGCAACAAATAACAGGAGCAGATGTATTTATATTATAGACATATAAATATATATTTATAGACAAAAGTGTTTATAGAGAGCCGGACACAGTCGTTGACTAACCGGATATCTTTCTATACAGTACATTATATTCATAACTTTTATTCAATAACTTTAGAATATGTTGCAATGTTGAATTTATTTATGTTTCAACAAATCAACATGCGAACATACGTCATCACAATATTATGTACAGTATTCGTCATATTATTTATAAAGCAAAGTTTACTTTCTACAATTACTTTACTCTCTTTTTCTTTCTGTCTATTCATATATATGTATAAAATGTTTGTTTGTCTTTTTTTTTTTAATAAAATAAAGAAACTTAAAAATTCAACAATCAAATTGAATTTATTTGTTAAATATAGTGAGTGTGTGTTTGGGTATTTTGTTTGCTTTTTTATTTTTCGTTTTCATTTTTTAGATAAAAGAATTGTGACAAAGAGAAGAAATGGAACATGAATATTTATCATTTCAGGTCGGGCCCAAGTGTTATAAACACACACGTATACTACTTTTTTTTTTATTTTGTCCGGGTTTTCTCATAGATTTTTCGATGCTCGATTTCTACACACATCCTTTTGGCCACACCCGAGTGCGGCCTCATCATGATGACGTTATGCGTCACTTGTCAAATAATGTTGGCGCCCTAAGTAAGAAAGAAGTGGAAGAAGAGGAAAAAAAAAGAACTTGGAAATATATTTGACTGTGACAAATAACGGAAATATCATAAATAGCATCGTCACATGCATATCGAGAGTCAGTTGCGTTTATTCTATCCACGAGATATTGAATTGTTCATCAGATCTTGAAGACTAATAATGAAAAAATGTTTATAAATTTCATAATTATATTTTTAATTGCATTCACAATTATTTTTAATGGTGCATTGTGTGTTGTTGAAAAATCTGCGCGACTCGAATCATTGGAAAATTGCGGTGGTAAATATTCCGGTTATCAGTATACAATTGCCAGTCCAAATTATCCAAATAATTATTCAGAGAATGAAAATTGTATTTATATTCTTCGTGGCAGTTCACTTGCAAAATGCAATCAAGTATTTCATTTAACATTTTTAAATTTTACTTTACGCCACTCGTATGATTGTCAAAAGGATTATTTAAAGATTGGTGATAGAAGTATTTTTTGTGGTCATGTTGTGGGAATACGAAAATATTTGAGTAAAAATAATACATTAAAATTGCGATTTCACAGTGGTATAAATGGTGGTGAAAAAGGATTTAAAATATTAGTTACTACACTGCCATGTTCTCATGATGTGGTAGCAACAAGTGAAAATAAAAAACGTGATTGTAATACGGAAAATGAAAATTATGAGGAAGTCTCGATTAATAAATTATCAAAACCCATCATAAATAAAGATTCCGAATACATTGATTATAAAAATATACATCCAGTGTATCGCCCAATTAATCAAAGTAAAAATAATAATACATCACATGAACAATCGAATAATACACAATTATCATCCGTACATCGTCATATTCAACTTCCAATTCATAATCCAGAATTATTTCGTAATAAAACATCATCATCAACAATCTCGACATACATTTTTGCATCACCCAACTTTGACAATTATTCAACGTATTCACATTTAAAATCGCCTGAATTCTCCAATGATAATAATAAAAGTGATATCGAAATAATTGTGACTGCACCATCGTCAACATTATTGCTACCATCTTATCAGCACGCACGTTTCAATAATAATTCAAAACAATTTACCAATCAATCCGCAATTATTCACGATAATTTATTGAATTCAAAGAAATTTGATAATAGCATTGGTCGAAATAATGAAAAATTAATAATTCCATTGCGGCCAATTAATATTTCACCTGGTTTACCTTACGCGCCATTACCTGGTTTCCAAACACAAATTAAAACTGGTGAAGTAGTGGATAATGTGGATGACAACATTGATTGCAATGCAAAAACAAATATTGGCCCAACACTTCAAGTATTCGATAACAGTCGTGACGGTCCTGTACCAGGAAACAATTATCTTCCAAGTGCTGTTGTACCCAGACCAAATATATATCCAGCAACTGTTTACGGAACTCCTGGTAACCGCTATCCACCGACTCTTCAATCGATTCCAAATGACCCAGGTGATTCTGGAATAATTGTTGATTCTGCATTAGCACTTTCAAATCAAAATAATAATCCAAGATTACCAATAAATCCACGACCCGATCCATTTATTCCTACAGATAATGTTGGCTACATTTTTCCAGGATCCTTTCCCAATTACAATCCAACACTTCGCCAATGTTGTAATACTAATTATGCCACACAGAGAAGTTTATTGGCAAGTCCCGGTTTCCCATCGTTATTCTATTCACCGAATTTTTACGAGTGCGTTTACACAATTATACCATCATCGTTGAATATTTGCCGGATGCGATTCAATTTCAAGTATTTTAATCACGGCACCGACGATGATTCTTGCACCAATGGCTACATAGAAATTGATGGACGTCGTTATTGCGGATGTAAAACTGGCTTAACAATCGTAACAAATGTGATGAATACCATTCCGAAGATAATTGGTGTCAATTATTCCGGTTATCCACATTTAAAATTTAGTGGATTTCTCATTGAAATGATACAGGAATTGTGTCCATATAACAACTATCCAAATGTGTTTCGAAGCAAAAAGGCAATTAATAATCCGAGTGTTGATGAATTGAGAGCTATTGGAGTATTATCAAATAATCGAACACGACGCCAATTGGGATATTCATATCCAAAGCCAAGCATACCATTCAATGTTGATGATGTCCAATTTTTAAACGCTGGTAGACCCAAAACAATTGCCACCACTGGTCAACCAAGATGTCAAGCGTTGAATCTTCTCGATTGGACGATAGCTGCGAAAGAAACTCATTCCCAAAATGCTAGATGTATTGCGAACAATGGAGATGGCGGGTTATTTCCCGGCACACCCAATCGTCCACGTTATGGATTTCCCAATTATTTTGGGCCGAGTGGATCAGACAATATTTTTCTCAATTATCCACCGACCAATGGCAGACCAGACCTATTCTTATCTACTCCTTCTTTTCCACAATTATCAAACAATCGTGGCTCCAATAATAGACAATCTTTATTGGACGACTGTCAATTAATATCAGGAGTAAACGGAATCATATCATCACCTGCATATCCGAATTTCTATTCGAACAATGTGAACTTGTGTTACCGATTTTTGCGAATACCAAACAATTGCAGATTGCACATGACAATATTGGATTTTAATTTGGAGAATAGTCCAGGATGCGCGAAGGATTATCTGCTATTTAGCAGTCAAAATAGCCGATACTGCGGGAAAACATTGACTGGGACTAAGAGTGAGGAATTTGCTTTATGATTATTTCACTATTTTTCATTGTGATTATTCTTGATTATTTTATTATTATTATTATTATTATTTTCATTAGCAATTTTAGAGTTTCCAAGGACCAATGTAATTGATGTTCGATTCGTCACGGACTCTTATGGCACTGGACGTGGCTTCAGTATCGGTTATGTACAAGTTCCATGCAAAGTTAAATAGTTTTACGATAAATTTGCGATTAAATATTTTGTCTTTGTTTCGATTAAAAATTGAAATGAATTCATGGGATGTTTTTATAATTCTTTTTTTTTTCTTTTCGTACTGCTTATATTTATATGATGTAATTTTTAATAAATATTGACAGAATTTTTTGACATATGCTTACTAATAAAATTTTCGTGAAGATATAATTGAAATGGATACTTTAGTTTATTTGAACATTTGCGAAGATTTCATATTTTTTGCCTTGTTTTATCTTTCCATACAGTAAATTGTTTTATTACTATTTCTCGCATTATTATTTCAAAATAGCGTCTCACAAACATGTGGTTGCCTTCTTGAATAGTTGATATTTTTCTTCGGTGCTAATCGACATAATTTCCATTGCAACAATATATTTACCGTGAAAATTCAATGTTTATTCATTTCTCAAATATTAAATAATTGCTATTTCCCGAAACAAAGTTTATATCATAAATACCATAGCAATATTTCTCATGATTGTCAACGGATTCAGCGTGTTACGTTATGAAAATATGAGGCGACATGTTCATGATAGCACAGACAAAGATACGATAAAAAAATCGCTAATAAAAATACTAACAAAATCAATTTCAATTAATATTCAATCTAATACCAAAGTATTATTACTACTGAAATTAACTCCATTGAATCTATTTATCATTAGCAAATACTGTAGTGAAAAAATAAAAATAAATACAAACATGTAAAAAATAATACACTCGAGTCGATAATCTCACTAACACTATTAAAAGTCAGGATATGCAAAGTCCATTGAAATGTTATGAATGCAATATACGAGTCAGAGGCACTAGAAAAATATACATTTCGATGGCAATCATTTAAATAAATTGAATCACGCAATTAGAGTGACATGAGCGTGGGCGATAGCAGGAGCATCTGATCCGTATCTGGCATTCAACAGCCAATTAGTATATATATATAAATAAATATACATATATCTAAGTTTAAATAAATCTGTTTATAGATATATGTATATGTATGTATGTATATTGTTTTGAAGTTTGATGTAGTTTGCTACAAGTTAATCAATTTAATCGAATTACTTTCGACGTCCGAGGAAGCGAATATTGGTAACAATAGTGTTAACGGGTCGTTGACGATTGCAGTAGTTGACTGTTCTCTGTTTATTACCTTGACGCATCTCATGAATTGCCCGCAAAAGATTATACACATCCTGACGTGACGGTATACACAAATATTGCGGCTCCTCATCAAATGAATTTCGTGTTCTGTAATTAGATTAACCAATAAGAATTTAAAAATGTATTTGCCGTGATGAAAATCGAATAAATTTAATATTTTTTTAGCTATACCTTCCATTTTGACGTTTCCACGGGTAGCGACGATAATATCTTGATCTTTTAAATATTTTACGATTCTCCAATTCACCCACATTATCTTCAAAGTCATCAAGTGGCTCATCAATAACTGCAAATGGTGTCACCCACAAAGGCTGCTTTAAAAGTGTTGATAGATAATTTGTCAATTGATTTAATTCAACGTCAGTCGGTTCGTCCATTTGTGAGTCGTCTGAAACAACAAAATAAAATGAATAATAAATATATGAAAATAATTTCTTTATTTTGTTTTGTATATTGTGAAGGAAAAAAATATTTAAATGTTAAAGGGAGAAGTTAATAATATCGTTTGATATGCTACAAGAAAATTGTATCATTCGGGTGGGAAGTCTTTGAGTTAGAATGACAAAAGGTTAATCAGGAGGAATTGTACTAATTTTCAATAGTGAAATCAATAGATGATGCGTGTCAATACTCGCTAGCTACCTCTCTATCATTATATTTTCCATCGCTCCATTTATTTCATATATACTAGAATTGTTGAGAGTAATAATTGCATAGAAATGAATATAGTGTATGAACTTACGCCCGTTGAAATTTTAATTGGCAACGGTAGAATATTGTGCTTTCGAATTATTGCCAAATGTCAAAATCAAATTGTTTCAACTTCATCATAGTCTAGAAATTAATTAAATTCATTTAATTAATTTTAAACAATTAACGTTAGATTGAATTAATTGTTGACGTTTTATTTTTTATCATTGTGAATTGAAGTTATTTTCAAACTGAAAAATATAAATAAAGTCATATGATTAATTCAATTGAGCCACAAACAGAATGGCGATTGCGCGAATTACTCAAAGCATATTCGCGCCATGCTAATAATTATTTGACTTTGAGATATTTCATCGCGGAATCAAATTCAAGTTTCACAGAACATTGGTTGACGTTTAATCGCATTACTCAATTAATCCTGTGATCTCTATATTTATCATGTAATCACGGATTTCATCCGTAACCGAGAGGGAGGGAAAAAAAATTTCTACTTAAATTAATAAGTCAATGTCAATTTTGACGCACACAACACATTCCCCTTTTTCAACATGATGTAATATCTTCACATATACGTTTTACGTAATTGATATTGACTCACCAAAATCATCGAATATATTGCCATCCATTGTATCCATTGCAATTATTTTACGTGCATTTAAATCATATTTATCATCATTTTTATTAATTTCGTGATGTTGCCCGTTCAAATTATCCATTTCAATTTGTTTCAAATGTGCTGTCAAGTCTCTTAAATCCGCAAAATTATGAGATTGACTGAGACTCTCGGGTGGAATGAACATGTCATTGTGATCAATTGGTTGTGTTCTTGATGCTGCTGTACTTAATAATGATAAAATAACAGGAACAAGCGACCACATCTGTAAAATTCACAAATAAAAATTTGTTTTTGATTATTTACAAAAAATATTTTTGTTGAGATGTTTCACTTTGTTTAAAGTGATTCCCAATTTATTCATTAATTCTAATTCAATTATGACGATATATCTTTTTCTTTCATTATTAAAAAATATATACATGCAAAATATTGTGGAAGAATTATTACTTTATAATATAATTAATTTTCAAGTTTAGCTTTAAAATAACAACATTGAATATATATATTAATTATTATATACGTATAAGTAAATAAAAAAAAACAATAATATATAAAATCATATATATTAATTAAAATCTGACAAAGTGCACAAATGTTATTTTATAGTTAATAATAACTCGACGTCATATTAAAAAAATTTGTGTATGGCTTGAGTACTTGTACGTGTGAGCTGTCAGTTTCTGAGTAATACACTCTAAGAATCCTTTCATTATTGTTGCGAGACACCAACGCAATTAATTGACAATCGATACACCCATTCGTCTGAACAACTCATTTAACAAATAAATTCTTCAATCCATGTGAAAACAAACAATTAATTTTTTTATCAATACCAAAATAAATATTATTCACTGACACTATTGAAAAAAAATGAAGAAGTAAATAAATAAATAAATATATAAATATAAAATGAAATAATATTTGAAATAAATTTACATCAACTTTGACTTGGTGTCTGACATTTTATTGTATTCTGAGTATATATAGGGTATTTGTTTGTGTATAATACTGTTGCTTCGAGAGCTTGCGAAGTTACTATCGGCTACGACTAACGGAAACTTGTTGCACATGATAAATATATATATATATATATATATATATATATATATGTACAACCGTTGTCTCTATTATCAGAACATGAGTTGTATTTTTTCATCTACATAAAAAAAAATGTTTTATATTCTCGCATTAATGAGATACTGAGTTGAGGGTCACTACTGCAATGTCAACACGTCTTTATCAAGACTGTAATATACGACTTGAACTATTTTATTCTGATAGTCAACAGCACAATAAATAAATAAATAAATATAGAAATAGATAAAATAAAATTGACATTTTTACAACCTCAATGATCTTCTTTGCGTTGATTGATTGGCAACCAAAAGTTGTTTTTTCTCCTCTATTGATTGATGACAATGAATTAATTCAATGAAATTATTCTATAAAACTTCACCGAGTAATTAATCAATTAAATGTAAATAACCAGCACAACGACAGTATCAACTTTGGTTTATTGACAAATTATTTTTGTTTTTAATGTTTATAAATTGAAAAAAATTAATTAATGGATATTTTTTGGCAAAGAAATCCAGTGATTATTCTAATAAAATTACGATACGTCGGCGTTGGAATACGTTCAAGCTCTGACGTTCCAAAGCGCGTTGCGACGCTTTATATAGGTGCGTCACCACAGTATACACCCCTCTATCGGGAGTTGGAAAAGATGGCCTGACGACAACTATATCGACAGATGTACGACAACCGCACAAATATCTACACCATGATTATACATATGTTATTTTGTAATATATATCCGTTTGCAAAAGTGACTGAGCGGATGACATACTAATCACGAAAAAGTGCTTTTATTATTTACTTTTTGATATATATATATACTATAATAACTTGTGTATATATAAATATATATGATTTTAGTGTCTGTGGTAGCTATTAAAGTAGTGAGTGCACGTACATACGTAGGTGAGTACACATATTAATCTCTTTATTACATCGAGCTCACTCTAAATTGTAGAATTTAATTTCAACGATAAAAATAAATAGCAAATGCATTGAGATAATCGCCACTATACAGATTTGCATATTCTATGGGGGTATTGTTTTGACTTTGCACATTTATCCAAACAATTTCATGTGCATCTGTCACTTTGGACAGTTCGCTGTATTGTCGTTCAAATAAATTTGGATAACATTGAGGTAGACAGTTGATAAACTTTGTCACTGCGTTATAACAGAATTTATTGCTAAATATTTTTATGTTGATAAAATTAATTTTATATTAATTATGAATGGAGTTATTTATATGTACAATCATGAGTAGGTTTTAATATTCACGACACCCGGTACTATATTGTGTCTATTAGTGCGCAAAATTTATTAATTACACTGCTATGTAAAATGTTAAATTTGCAACAGGTGCGCACGATTAATCGTGTTTGTGTGTGAGTGCGTGGGACAGCATTAACTGTATTTCATGTAGAATTGTGAGAAGTATAGTTGAAATTTTTCTATCAATGAACTCAATGAAAAAATACAGGTATATGCCGAAAGACAATTATTTTTTATTTATAAAATAAAAATAACTGTATGAAATAAGGTGAAAAATTACAACATTGTCAGATTTTCATATCATTTATTTGTATTATTGTTCAATTTTTTTGTTGTTTAATAGAAGATGTAAAAATGATATTTAATTTAAAATGTCAATATGGAAAATAATTTCAATAAATTGCCACGAGCTCAAAATAATTGACATGAACTACATTGCAATTGCACCGCCTACAGATGTAATGCGGTTCTGTTGTGGTAGGTGGTGGTAAAATCATACCCATTCACCGTATATGCATTAAAATTGTAGCATAATTAATTTATGACGTTGATTGTACACATATACATTGCAATATAATTTTTTTCGCATCACTGTGTGAAATTCTCGTTTGTATTGATTAAAATTCATTTTATAATTTGGTTATGGTCCATTGACCTACGCGTGTCGACAAATAAAAAAAAATCCAGTGTTTCTTCACCGATAATTGAATTGTCGTCTCGACTAAAAAGTCGAACGAAAAAAAAAAAAAAGAACCAACATCTCGTCAGAAATTCTTCAAAAGTTTCCCAGACTTTTATGACGTACATATATACAAGTTATAAATGAAAAGTGACTTACCGTGAATATTTCACAGTAAACAAGATGTAAAAAATATTTTTTTCTTTTAACTCGGTGGTTATAAAGACTGTGGCGGTGAGCAATTTAATTACCGTATAAATCAATATTTTTCTGTTTCTTCTTTTCAATAATTAAACACCATTATCAAAATGTAGCTGTTCACTTGGTGGTTGGTCTTGTTGCTGTACTGTTACATCGTTATTGGTATATTTTTCCAATGTCGATCGTTTTTTATATCGACTTTTGTCCACATGCGAGTAAAGAATGCCCAATATTTCATGCGCCTTTGAATACATCTCCTCCACACGCTATTAATGTACAATAAAAAATTGATTAAATGAATTTTTATGCAATAATACAATAGCACTATCCAACACACACAACCTATCCAATTAAATTGTATCCCATTTATCAATTAGAGTTTTTTAATTACGAAATGCCGTTGTGTTTAGTTTAATAGATGTATCGTAATTACGTAATACATACCTGAGTCTCACGAAGATCTTTAATCGCATCAGTTTCGTAATGGAGTCGATCGTATTCTCGTTGCGTTAACATATATCCATCTTCAATGTCTTTGGCGGCTTCCAATTCATGCTTTACAATAACTGTCTCTTGTGGCGTCATTGTAATCTAACAATAAACAATAAACAAACAATAATTCATCAAGTGGAAATGTTTTTTCTAAAATTTTTCCACTAATTCAATTGAAATATATATTTTAATAATAAAAATTCCATCACCAATTCTGGAACGCCATCTACATAAATTCTCTTCATATAAATTTCTGTATCTTCATCATTTGATTTTTCCTCCACATTTTTAGTAGGATACAGTATTCGATACAGTGACGCTGCAACTTTTTTTTGCTTTGTCGAATACTGGAAAAATAAAACGGAACATTTGCTATACTCATCGTTTTTTCCCGATCAATTAAACGCAAGTTCACATTTTATCTACGCACTTGTGACTTTTATGTTAATAACTTCACTCACATTCTTTCGTTTTTCTTCAACTATTGCGTCACAATAAAGATACAACTGAAAAAGTGGATATTGACGGATTTCCATTGGTGCTTCGTGAACTGAAATGAGGCGATTCAATATCATCATTTTGGTTCGCATCAATTCATTTTTCTGAAAGGATATACATTTCACTTTGACAATACTCAAATATTTATTATTTATAAATATACGTGTAGGGTATATTAAATAGTTCTGTAGGTAATATCATGGTAAAATATTGACAAACGTCAGTCGAATAAGACAATCACTCTATTACACCCAACTTGTTGACTACAATAATAAACAATAACAAATGAAAAATAAAACTGATAATCAACGATATTGCCACTTGAGAAATGTCGTTTCAACAAACATCATCGCACGCAATTTCGTAAATCAATAACGATAATATACGTACAATTATTGTTATTTTATCACTATTGATAGAGCAATTGAATGAAGTGACAGACAATATCATACATTACTAGACATCGTTTTTTTTTTTTTTTTTTCCCACTAGAAAGATAATCATGGTGTATTCCATGATAAATTGTGATTACATGAACATTGGCGCAATGTCAATTGTTAATTTTACAATATACTATAATGATATTGTGATGTTATCATTATGAATTGCAAATTCTATCCGTGTGAATTATTGCAATATGATATTATATATTGCCATTGTAATATGAATTTCAATACAGAATTGTCGAGGTTAAACGTGATGAAAATGTCAATTCATCCCTTTAAACATTAAAATTGTGGTTGTCTCATTCAAATGAATATATGTAGATGTAGATAAGTGTTTCTCTTCTGCAAATTATATTTAAAGAAGATAGCAACATGCCAATTGGAAAATCGCGCGGTCGACTGACGCATCCACCGTTCGTGTTGATAACGACACGCGATTTCACATAGCTATATATATATATGTGTGTGGGTGCTATACTCGCAAAGCACTTTAAAGTACCGATTCACTTATATTAGCCATACATTGGTTTGGGATTGCCCGGTACAACGAAATGACTAGTAGTCGAGGCTCGTCATTGGCTTATACCATAGTCACTGAGCAATACCTTTGTCGACAGAATCAAAACGATGTGCACTCATGCAATCATACAATATTTATTTATTGTTTTCCTCTTTTTTTTCTTTTTTCATTTGTATGTTCAAATTGTAATATACATTATTTATTTATGTCAATTTTAGTATTTGTTAATAGTTTGTTTTCTGTTTTTTTTTTTTTTTACTTGGCATTGACTAACAGTTTGGATTTATTTTATTGATTTGGAATATATATTCATCTAAAAGTGATTTGTCCTTCTCTCTCTTTTCTTTTTCGATTGTTCCAATGGGTGGAATAAATATATGTGTATATATTTGTGAAAGATAAAAATTTAATTTTGCAAAAAATAATATTTATGTGCAGTGGTTTTGTGCTTATTCATTTTATTTATTGTTGCCATTTCGTTATAGTAATAACGAATTTAAGTTTGGATATGAAAAAAATAAAATAATGAAAAACTATTCAAAGTCATTATCTTTTCGGTTGACTTCAAACTACTTTGGTCTGGTATAAAACAAGTTTTACTACTTATTTTTTTCTCTTCTTCTTGAATTACCTTTCTCTCTTCAATGCGCGTCTGTTGACGATTCTCATAGTCCTGACGTATCCTCGCTACCAAACGTAACATGTACTTTCGGTCTGTTAAACGCACTACATTACTGCCCATCAGCATCTCTAATCGTGATCTCACGGGTGGGTTGCTGAAACTATATGCAAATGAAAAAAAGGAAATTAAAATTAAAAAATGAACATTTCAATTCACCACACAAAAAATGTTCAAATTTCACTGACATAGTATGAATTAAAAAATATCTATTTTATTTATTACAGCTACAGTATTGATTCTCATTCCACTTATTCTATTTATTATAATTATTTCAGTTTAATTAATATACGAAAAATAATTGTAAATAAAATTTTTGTAATCGCGTATGAGTCTACATGGGATGAATTTCAAAAGTCGACTGAACATCGTGCAGCAGTGCAAATTTGAGCGAAATAACGTTTCGTGACTAATGGAACAGCCCAGGCGAGCATCACAAGTTGTTCTCAGGAAATAACCTCGATAAACAGAGAGAAACAGAGTGAATATAGAATGGTATAAGTCAATGAGGGCGAGCGAAGTGACGACAGTGTTGGTTGCAGGAGTTTGATGTGCTTTGACGTTGCATTCAAGGTCTCCATATAATATTCTATATATTTATGCGTAAATTCACAATATAATTAGCTGTAAAGTAAATAATGTTGTAATATTTGGAAAGTGAACAAAAATATTTGTTGGTAGAAATATATTTTTTCGTCTGAATAAAATCGTAAAATTCTTCTTATAAATTCATAAATACGATTGAAAAGATAATTAGAAGTTTATATTAAGCATCTTGCAAATATATATATATGTATGTATAATTAATGTCTATTCTCACGTATCGGACCGGATATTATTAGAGTGGAAATTCCGATAATTTTTCTTTCACGGTCAGACTTTTACTTTTTTTTTTTTTCTAATCGCATCCTCAGTTGCTTCTATGTATATTTACTATTTTTAACATGAAATTTTATCAAGCAAAATAAATGGAAGAAGCGATAAAAAATATGAAATTGCCGCTTACCAAAACGTAAGAAGTAAAAATTCATGAAGGTCGACCATACTGCTCACGTTGATGTAATGCAACTGAATTTTTATTTACGTTTATCCTGGAAATATCTAAATGTTCTTGTGGAATATATGCACAAGGATGCCAGAAAGCAACAAAAACAGAAATAAATTGAAGAGCAAAAAAATAAGAGAAATAAAAATGGAGTAATCTAGAGTATGGCACTGCAATAAAGAGAAAAATGTCATAGTACATAGAAAAGTGCAATAAATTTAAAAAAAAAATGCAACAGAATAGAAGATGCATCGCGAGTGGTTGTGAAAGAGGTTGGAACCAAGTGAAGGGAGGCACGGTGTCCCTCACTACATATAAAGCTGCAAGTGTGACACGACGACAAATAAATACGTATATATGCAGACATAATCGGTGAGTATATATCAATAAAATAGGTGCAACGAATGTGGGACATGGTATATAGTTACATCGATTGGCAATCGATTATCTAACTATAAAAGAATTACAATACTTGACGAATTGATATTGTAGGACCCATGTTCTCGCGTCATTTTCTCACGCACTGTTTAAACCACAAATTAATATATAAATGGAAATTTTGTACAAAGATAAATTGCATTTCATATGTTACTAAAATGGGAAGAGAGAATAAAAAAGTATAAAGCCATGGGGACACAGTGTATTCATGGAAAAAGAAAATTACTGCGAGAAAAAAAAATTAATAATAACGACAGAATAAAATAAGCAATGGACAGTATGAAATAAATTTTTATTCATAAATATAAAAAAATAATTGTATGATAATATCAACATAATGTAGAATTAATTTACATTGAAATTTGTCAAATGAAATAATTCAATGATATACGTCATCCCATGATATTATAATTAATTAATAAATTTCGTATGGTATAATCATCGAGGCAATAACATATATAGATATATAATTCAGTATATATCCCGTTAGGAATTTAATGTCAATATTGCTCTAGTCAATTTTCAACCCTGGGGAATTGTATAAGCTTAACATGTGAGAAGTGGAATATTCGCCAATGAAGTTACTACTTGTACAAACGAATATATAATGCGACCCATACGAAACACTTATACAGATGAAAAACATCTTATTACAGAAATATATTTTGATAGAGGAATAATTGTAGAAGACTAGAAATTGAATAGATAAATTTCATCTTGACAATAATCCATTACTGTGATAATAAAAAACTTTTGTCTTCATGTATCAATGTTATAATTATTATTATTATTATTAATATTATTATATACTTCAGCATGATGAAAAATTTATCAAGTTCGCTATATGCCTCACTGGAAAATGTCGAAGGTATGAGGGTAAAGACATTTAAATTAATTTATAAGACGTGCACGAAATATTTTTCACCAAGTCACTGAACGTCTGGTGAAAACTTTTTTTTCTTTTCACTTTACCGAAAAGAAGACAAACAATTTATGTATATATAAATATTAATATTCTTTGATGTATTATTAAGTTGTTAAAATTATATGTAACACAATTTCACAAAGTGTATGGTAGTACGAAAGAAGAAAAACAAAAAACTAATAATGTTTTTAGGTTCAATTCAATTAATTAAATTTGATTTACAGTTGACAAATAACAATTACTGAATGGACATGTGAAGATTTAATACTCAGTTTTTATTTGTATTATTGCCCGTTTCGTCATTTATCAAACCGTTGGGTTTTGTATCCTGTCACGCAGTTTACTCAATTCACTCCACCTTTATATATATATATATATATATATATTAGAGGACCCCATCAACAACTTATTTCTAATTCGTATCAAATTACTTTGACGCAGGAAAACTGTCACCGTCCACATGTCTCATAGTAAATTAATGACAAGTATATAAATGTACACACATATAAGACGAACTCTTAAAAACAAAGTTTTGCATTTACGATAAAATATTTGAAATAAAAGTAAAATCAAGAGAGAAAAAAAAATGCGTACACACAAGAACTGAATTTTCATGAGTCGGTAACAAACCAAATATTTTCATCAGATAAATTCATTTTTTTTTTATCTATCATTAAATTATTCATATATTAAATATTGATCAATCATTCACTTCGTTCTAGATCCATACACTGCAATTCTTTTATTCATTGGAGATAAAAGAGGTATCACGAATTTTAGCATACACGGTAAAGTAGATTTTTATTTTTGCAAGAGCCCATTGGTCTGACTAAGTGGCGGGCTTTACTACTTTATACACAAAGTAAAAACAAATCATTTGCATCAATTAATGTAAGACCATTCAATCGCTTCTCACCGTAAAATTTAAAATGAATATAGTGAATGTGATACAGAAGTAAATTTATTATTTCATTTAAAGACACAATGATGTAAATGAAAATAATAAAATTTATTTAGAATATACCTGCAATCAATCAAAGTGATAGAATTACGAGACAATTCTCCGTCATTGTCATTCAATTCAATATCACCTTTAATATTTCGCTTTGCTCTCTCACGTTGCACTTTAATTTTTATCGCCATTGTATCCAGCCAATCTTCAATATCATCATTAAAAGGATTAATGCGTGTTGTATCACTGACACCATCAACAAGAAGCTCCACAGTAGCCCAAAAACCATCACCCGACGGTTGAATCATCGTTTTTTAATAATCATTCATTACTTTTTCACATTTACAATCACATTTGTATTATTATTTTATCTTGTTTCATCAATTATTATTAATTAACTCACACACTTTTCACCCACAATTATAAAATAAATTTCATTTTCATGATAATCACATAGATATGAATTTGAATTAATTTATTGAAGTTGTGTGCACTATTGGCAAGCATTCTATCACTGATTGGATTGTTGGAAGATAAGTTAAGCTTTGGAAATCTCGCACGACTGACTCGTGTTCTATCACATCACCCACTCGCACAATTGTATATATATATATATATATATATAGATAAATGTTCAAAAAGCGATATCATGCGAGAATTTCAGTAGCACACACAGGTATAATTTGCTCACGACAGGCAATTCACAACAATAAAAACTGGTATATAGTGACTGAGGGATAGGTGAGCATCATCGTATTCACGTGATATTATGTGAATGTTATTGCTGAGCCATAGGCCATGACGACATGACACCCCCGTTACAGACACGCGATACTTTCTCATCGCATTCTATACAATTCCCATTGTTTTATATGAACCGCAATGTATGAATTAGTTTTGGAAAATTTGTGAAAGAAAAAATTGTTTTTCTCAATTAATATTTCATTGTGTAAAGATAAAAATATGAAAAAATAAATTGTGAGATTGGAAAATTCAACAATTTAAAAGTGAAATGAATAAACATTTGAGAATGAATTGAAAATAAAATTTATATTTTTATTTGAATTTTTAATTTGTATGAGGTAGGAAATGGAATATTATTCACTTGGTACAATTTTAATTTTTTTTTTCTTAGTCTTGATAATTATTAATTAATATTATGAATGATTGAATTGAATGAAGGATCAATTGTGTGATATATGAAGATAACATTAACGATTTCTGTTTAATAATGTCTGTCAAACCGCACACTTTTAATATGTGCACCGTTGGACTTTTTTTTATTCCTTTCAATAAAGAAACGCGGTCGCGTGATTCATATTGAGAAGCTACACAACTCTTACATACTTTCAACTCCTTGAAACAAGCACCGGAAATACTCCACAATTCGCCAATATACTATATTGAGTATGTATATGTTTCACCATGTATCTGTGTGTGTGTGTTTTAACAATATATATATAACGTGTAAAAGTTGGCAGTATTCGCGCAAACGTTCTTTTTATTACTCTAAACTATTTTCCACTCCACACATCGAGAAGTCTATTTTATAAATACATATATTAACACTTGTGTGAAATAAGCACGAGAGTGAGTTCCGTGATATCGCCAACATAATTTCACAATGTTGAAATAAAAGTATGATGATTGAATATCAAAATGTATTTTACAATTAATATCAATTTTAAAATGACTTACGCATATTTTATAGGTTTCTTTTCCCACCATTTTATTGATGAATCATACGAATCCATACTCGATGATAATAATATTGATTTTGCTCTTTTAAATGTTTTTTTTTCATATTTTTCCATCTTTCCTATTTCATTTATAACCTTCAATTCAAAATATTCCGCTAATGAATGCAACGACATCTTTTTTTTTTATTTTCGCTTTTATTATATATGCGAAGAAAAAAAAAATTGGTGCAATTAAAAGACTCTGATGATTTAATTTTCAAACAATTTTCGCCAAATTATTTGCGATTAAATGGAAAAATTAAAAATGTCTGTTACGCTTTCATGAATTTATACGAATAAAAAAAAAAAAGAAAATAGAGACAAACACTAGTGATCAAAATTATTATTAATGATATGATTGATGAAAATCGATTGTCATTTATTTATTTTATTTAATTTTTTTCTAATCAACGCTCACCAATATTCTCATATCTAATTGTGACAACATATTAATTGTTTTATTAATTCAAAGATTTGTCACTCTCACAATATTTATCGGAGAAAATTCCACACTTGGTGCTGTTGTTCCGCGTAAAAATTTATTCCAAGCATCACGATCCTCACGTTTCTGTGGCCCCCATTCTGAAGTAGTTCTCATTCCGGCCTCCAATCGTTCCTTGAAGGTTCCCTTTAATAACCGGAAATTGTTAAATGGCCAATTACTACTTTGGACATTTCCAAAATTATTACGATACTTTTTTCATTGACTGTGTGTGTGTGTGTGTGTGTGTGTGTATACTAGACACTTCATAAATTACTCTTACAACATATTACATTTTAACCAATAATAATTAATTAACGCTATAATAAACAAAGTGATTGATTGATTAATTGATTTATATATGAAAAAAAAAAATTCATTACCTTAGTTGAAATAAAATGATAAATCATATAACCAGGAATGCACACCATACTCATTAAACAGGAACTCCATCCAAGTAATACCGCCCAATCAGGATAGTTCATTCCACTGTATGTCACACGGGTGTTGAAAATTATTGTAGTGGCGAAGATAAACTGCAAGGAACAACGCTCAATGTATTAGTGACAATGTCATGCTATATTATACTGATATATATATGCATATCGAACGATGAATTTCGTAGCTATATTTATTTTCGTTCACCTTTAAATATCTTAGACATTGCACCAATGGCGTATAAAAAATTTACGGTTACTAAATCTTGCCAATATATTCACAAATATATTAACAGATTTAGTTTCATTCAATTATGGGTAATCATTGGAATCAATAAGTCCTATATAATACGTGGGAATATCATTAATATATTGTTGATATATATTAAAAAGTGAATTTGTGTTTACAAAAACTTGAAATTTTCCATACGCCACTGAGACAAAAACTTTCACTTTCTATACTATATTGTAGGTGGATTCACAATATAAATGTCCTCTAGACACGAACAGATGAGCGTGTGTTCAATGACAAAAAAAAAAAAAAGAAAAAAAGGGAGAACGTCGTTGAACTCTTATTTTGACATAAAAAAAATATTGACCAGTTATATATTTTTTTTTTTCGTTGTATAAATGCGTGTGCAAATATATATTTGTGTATGGGGAATAAAAAATTAACTCACAGTAAGAACGACTGGTGTGGCGTATTTCCAACAAAATGGCCACCATGGATTCAATTTCGTACCAATCATAAATTCAATGTCACGAACAAAGTTGTCACAGCCTACACGTGATAATAAAATTTAAAAAAAATTATTTACCTCCTGTATTATTTATATTCATAGGTAATTAAACTATGATAACTTTTATCTTTACCGTAAATCCATCCAACAACAATGATTTCAGACAAACAAATAGATATAACAGATACAGAAGCGGCATACCAATCAAAAAGTTGTAAAAGATACATTCCGCCCTAATTACAAAACACAAAATCAATTACGCCTATAATCAAACACAAGTGTTCTTAATATTTGCTTTATAAAATAAAAAATAGTGTTTACATTTGTGACAAATATAATTGAGCCAATAAACAGAATAAGAAGTGAGATCATTGCCACTAATTGTTTATGATTGCGCAAATTCGGATACGCATCCGTTACACTGGTAATAATGGCCTCAATTTGTACAAACTGAAATAAAAAATAACGATGTAATTTTTCATCTGTTAAACAACAAATTTCAAATATATATGTTTGGATTAAATTAATTGGATTTACTCACGCAGCTATCCATCCCAAGAAAATAGAGCATAGAGAAGAATAGAATCGACCACAATTGTGGAAATGGCAGCATTGTCAATGCCTCTGGATAAGTTTCAAATGCAAGTGATGGGCCACCAGTAGCCACAGCTGCCACAGGTATTCCCGTTTTGTATGACATAAATCCAAGTACAGAGAACACAACGAAACCCGCGAATATACTCGTGCCACAATTTAAAATTGGTATCCATACAGAATCCCTAAATAATTACCAAATTAAATTCATTATAAGAAAAATACATTCTCTATACTGTCAAAGGAATATTCAAATTTATTGTATGAATTATTATACATACCAGCGATTATCATTCTTGAATTGATTGTAACTGGCCATATTGACTATTCCACCCCATCCTGGGCCAAGAGAAAAGAAAATTTGTATCGCTGCATCCGCCCAAACCTTATTTAAACAAACGCATAATAAAATAATTGATTATCAGTTTTGACTGTTACAATTTCAATATACCAATTGAAGAATTGGTTAAATAATTTTATGTTGGCAATTGTTTTACTCGTAAATTCGTCAACTCAGACCACTTTGGAGTGATGTAAAACATGATACCGTCAATTGCACCTGGGAGTGTCACACCTCTGATGAACAGTATGAACAAAATCACAAATGGAAATGTCGCTGTAAAATACACCACCTGAAATGTACAAAAGAAAAATCATAAAAAATAAAAAAAAAATTATCAAATTTATCACAATGTCGCATTACCTTGCCAACGCTTTTTACGCCGTTGCAAATGCACAAAAACACAATAATCCACGAAATGAGATTGCAAGTAAATAAAGGCCACACTATACCACCAATTTCATGAACACCCGGTGATATTTGCAATATATGTCGACTAAAAATAAAAAAAAAATCACACGCACATATATTATATATTTTATTAACTAAATATTGTATTGAATATAATTTATTTGATAAAAGTATTACCTAAAGAATTCTTCAGCTGGTGTGCTTACTTTCTGTAGTAGCCTATTGATATCGGAAACATTTCTCACTTCTACACTATTCACCTAGGATTATTCATATTTATATAAATTAATAATCTATTACAGAAGTTATTGTGGTTTTTATTTTTTTTCGTGAAAGAAACAATTATACTTTGATACAATTCGGTGTATTCCAAGGATTATCGCAATCTTCCCACGGCAATTTGCTTCTCATTGACTCAAGTATAAACATTATCGGATACGAAATGATAACATTGTAGTACATAGTGCATATAAGATTAACAATAACAATCGCAAAGCCCGCACCTAAAATAAAAAAACTGTTACAATAAATTTCTAGCTATTTATCTCTATGTCTTTTTTATTATTGGTACCAACCCTTAAACATTGGACTCATTCGAAACATCGTAATGCATCCTGTTCCACCAAACTGTCCCAGGGACGATTCCATAAAGAACAATGGTATACCGCATATAAAGAGCATTAATAAATATGGAACAAGAAACGCACCTACACACAAAAATGAGTATAAATTGAATTCACATCATGACCCACTTACTTATTTGCGTTTCGATCTGTATATTCGATCAAGTGAATTATTAAAATCCCCCAGGACAAAAAAATGTAACATTCGGACAATTAATACAACAAACGCCATAGTAAGAGAAGAAAAAAAAAAAGAAACAACATTCTTAAGTGTCTCGCATAGGTAATTTACTGTGTACACTTCATTTAAAATTATCTAATCAAGGCCATTGTTCAATTGCGTTGCTCCCTCAGCCGGAAATTATTTCGACACCAAAAATAAATGATGTAAACGAGTTAGGATATTATCAATTGCTAAAGTTTATATATAGTAAACTTTGATATACATAAATGAATGAAAATGTAGAACTAAAAAAAAACACACTTGTTGATAATAGAATTGACAAGATGGAAATGAATAAAAAATCAATGATATTATTAAATAAATCATGGCGAGCTCAATAATATTACCCAGTGTAACATAATTTTTGTCATATCCCTTGAAATGCTTAATAAATGTTAATGTTGAAATTGAGATATATATAGTATATATTGTACAATAGTAAATGAATGATGATAGGCTCGAGACGTTTACGTGGGTCGTATAATTTTATAACTCGTCTACATATGAAGCAGTGGATTGAACGGTTTTCCTCATTAATCTGACAAATGATATGAATTTAACCTGACGCCAAGGATACATATATAAATATAATTATGAAATTATACTTACCACCACCATTTCGATAACACAAATATGGAAATCGCCAAACATTTCCAATACCAATGGCATAACCAGCGCACGATAATAAAAATTCAACTTTACTTCCCCAAGCGCCACGATCAGGTGTTGCTACTTCTTCAACATTTCTCTCCTCAACTCTGTTCTTTATAGCCATTTCAATTTCACAAATTTTCGTTACTCAAAATTATGTTTTAAATATATATCTATACAATTTACAATCAATTAATTTATTAACCAATTAAATTGTTATGGTAAATCGTTAAAATATATTTATTTAACATATCAATAATGCTGATGTCAATAATTATATTTGTGGAGAATGTCAAGTGACACTGAAGAATGTTGCTTCGCCATTTGGATAATTGTTATGACAAGAGCCAACACCAAAGACAGAAAAAAATATAGCAGTTGACAAGTCACAGTATGATCTCTAACTGTTTGACTTTTACTTGTGTTGTGTATATGGAGCAGTTGCTCTGATGATGATGCCCCCATGCTGATGCTATCGCGCAATCACCATCCACCAATGTGAGTTCCAACGAGCGTAAGCATATAAATAGGCTTTGATAACAGTGATTATGCTGATAGAGACACTGTGTCCATTGAAAAGTTATTTTGATCGTTGCATCCAATTGATATGATGGATACAATGGTGGTCGCGATGTAAAATAAAAATAAAAAATTAACTGTAAGGGGAAGGCAGTAGTGGGGAGCAATTGATATCAACTTTCAAACCACAATTATTTTTAATATAAATATATGGATGTCATACTCTTTTTTTTTTCTCTTTTTGTTTCCGAATTTCAAACCTATCACCTATCACCCTTTTCGCTATTTCACCATCTCTTGTTGGTATTTTATGTAATGAAAATTTATCACATTCAATCATGGAATTCTCTTTTACATTTTTTGTTTACGAAATGTTTTTTTTTTCTGAAAATTCGGAATGTCATCATTCTTTAACAATATTAACGTAGCATTGTACAAATCAATTATAGAGATTGAACGATAGTATGAAATTTATGATATGTTACAGATTATACTAATTGTATGTTCATTATCTAGAAAAATAATAATCTTAATAATAACTACATTAAAATGGGTAAATATAATTTTCAATTTGAATACATTCTTGACGACTATATCACGTGAACATAAAGATATATGTGTGGCGCAATAGAGTATATACATTCTGTTTCATCAACAGAGCATTTACAAATTTAAAATATTGAGTACAATTTGAAACAATTACAAACAGCATTGTAAGAAATTTATTTTTTCATGCTTACTACGTATTATCATTGGTTATATAGAGTAATGAGGAGATGAACCGGGATTAAAATCACGCCGTCAATTGTCTATCTTGCATTGCACCCAGATGAGTAAATAGATTCACTAAATGAATAGAAGACATTCGCCTTATCACAGTTACCGATAGTTAGACACCAGCCTTACCTGCCCATAAATTATCACTGGCTGCGAATGTACGTACGTACATATAATCAATCCGCAGGAACAATATACATCGGGTATTCCCGGTTAAATTTCGTTTTCTCCTCTAGTACCACACGCGGCCACACTGTTATGTACGCGCGCGTGTTGATATTCTCAACAGCTAGACAGTATGTTACTACGTAAAATAAATTTATAAATGAGAAATATACTATTTAAAAGACATTTCTGATATACGACACGTATTAATAACTAATTCAATGTTAAAATATATATATATTTTTTTGTATCAATGAAAATATTATCAGGAATTTAACGACAATTTGTTTTGGGAATGTTGTGATTTTTTGAATCATCGCGCGTGCGTAGTTGTACACAATATTGGCGAATGGAATGCGAAATTTTGAGGAAGGGGAAAATAAACCGAACATACTCGAAGCCGTTTTTTCACCTTGGATGACTATATATGCATTGTGACATGCACAGCTGATATATACAGATTAATTCATATTGGTTATATTTGCGAAAATGCTGTTGCGGCGTTTTCCATATTTTTCTCAAGTTATAATTATAACACTTTTTTATTAAATATATCAACTACATTTAATAAAGATAAAAACAAACGAAAAAAAAGTGAAAAATGTTGTGTCAGCATTTAAAAAAGAAACGTGAACAATAATTATCTCATATAAATATTACATTATTAAATGAGAATAACAAAAATAAATAATAACAAGAGGAATATCAAGTGTAAAACTAACCTCATTTCCAGTATACATCAATTGCAATATTCAAATATCTCATACCGAACTGCAAAAAATAAAAATATTCTGTGAAACATGTATGCATTTAAGCCATTTATATTAACTCGCACGGAATCAACGAGTGAAACTAAACCAAAAGCAAGAAGTGGTCATCGAATTGTTTGTGATTCGAGTAATCTATATTCATACGGTGGTTACAATCCATCATCAGAATCGGATGGAACACGACAGCACAATCCTTTATTCAAAGAATTATGGCGTTTCAATTTAACAACATGTAAATGGAAGCTCTTGCCAGGTCGAAAAAATTTACCAAATGAATTGGCATCGTCAGCAGTAATATTGCGCGCCAGTAAATTAATTATTTATGGTGGTACTGCAACGCCATTTGGACAAAAATGTAACAATCGTTTGTACGTTTGTGATTTGGATAATGGCAATACTGTTGCATTAGATACAAGAGGGTCATTGCCTGATCCACAATATGGACAAGCATTGATATGTCATGACTCCTATCTCTACACAATTGGTGGAACAACAGGATTTGATTATAGTTGTGATATATATCGAATTGATTTAAGGACTGGATTGTGGGAAAGTGTTTATGTATGTTCTGGACGCGATCTTAATGAGCCACCAGGTCGTTATCGTCATGAATTGGCGTATGATGGCAAAATGATTTATATCCTCGGTGGTGGTACATCTTCCGATTCATTTGGATTCACGGTAACAACAAAATGTTTGCGTTTATATGTACATATCAGGGTGATTCTTAATTGCCTCATGTTCAAATTTCAATTGTGTCGTTTTCCCCAGTTGCTTTTAAATAAAAGAAAAAACAATTTTTCATCCCAATATAAGTGTCCTAACTTGATTCTTAAGGATCGCTGTAACGACAAGAAGTTTAAAATACACGTGATTTTCGTCTTCTAATGTTATTATTTCGCAGATGAAACTAACCTATGAGGAAAAAAAATTCATTTTATATGGAATTAACAGGAATCGATAGTACTTTAAAAAAAAAAAAAAATATATTGGCCATTAAGGAAATTTTTTCCCGGCTCATATATATCAAAATATTATGAGAAAAATAATGAATAAAACTATGTAATTGATTGTATTCAATATTTTTGGTTTGTAGGAAATACCGGCATTTGATTTAGAAACAAATAGATGGTCGCTGTTGCAGACTCATGGAGATGTTAATAATAATCCATGGGTACCGGGACCGAGACGGTGCCATGGCTCGGTTCAATATTCAGATCCAATAACTGGCGATGTCAATGTTGTTCTGTCAGGTGGTTATCGCAGTGATGAAGTGTACAATGATGTATGGAGATTAAATTTACGACGACTTCAATGGACCTGTCTCAAACCACTGGGTACTGTTTTACCACGGCCATTGTTTTTCCATTCCGCGGCATTAACGCCAGCCGGAAAAATGTATATGTTTGGTGGAATTCAGGATGTTCAATCGGTAATTTGTTAATTTTTCAAAATTAATTGTTATTCATAATTTATTATATTTAGTCATGGCTTTTAATTGTTCTTTTAATTATAAGGGCCCAAGAACTCAAGATGTACATTCGGTGTGGTTAATAATACCAAAACTCTCTGAAATTTGTTGGGAAGCACTTGAACATTACCAAAATAAATGGAAAAATACATCAAGAAATGATTTAATAAATCTTGGTATACCAAGAAAATTCATAGATCGAATTGAATTCAATAATTAATTATTATTTTTTACTAAAACAAAAATCACAAATAAATTATATGACTTCTATTATCATGTGGCGGTTATAATGTTTTTTACAATTATTATAACCATTATTATTTGTTATTTATTTCATGAATGGTTAAATCACCGTTAAGTTCACATATGACACATAAATTTCTTCGCCATCTTTAGTCTATGAGAATCTGTCAATTTTATTTTGTTTTTATTTTTCTTTATGTGTATTTAATATGACTGACAAATTTATTGCTAAGATATTTTCAATAATATCGTGAATGAATATATTATATTGAAAGTGTGTCACCTTCATTTGTGTACGTAAATTATAATATGTAAAATTTAAGATCAAATGTAAAAATATATATGTTTAGTTTCAAATTTTACATTTTAATGTACATTATTTTTATAATAAACATCAATAACACATGAAGCTGCCAATAAACTAGCACCAATTAAATTATTTTTCATTCGTTATCGATTATATTTATATGTAGAATAAAAATTAAAATATTCGCGGGTATCATTCGATAATTTCCGTCCTGTATTTCGTGTATTTCCGGAGCGCGCGCGAACGTTCGCAGTGTCACACACACTCCCTCCATATTTTTGTCTTGCTGCTAACTTCAGTGTGTTTCATACACTGATGAGATACATACTACCAATATCACAATCATAATACTGCTTTCTCGTCTACATTCTCGCGGTTCACATTCATTTTCGAAGCGATTGGTCGTGTTCATTAGTCAACCAACCATTATCACACTCACTGCTATTCGCAACGTGAGCAAAAATATTTAATATCACAAAAGCTTCACAGATGCCTTCCAAGTGTACAACCCTAACGCATTTCGGCATGCTCGGCAAAGTGTTGATGTAGTAAAAGTCGTGACCGTAGACACCGTTGTTTAACCGTTGCCGAACCCCGCCGAGATTTACCAAACAGCAACCACAATAATTCCAATAAATAAATTAAAAGAAGTTGATTGAAAAGAAGATAATTGAATTGACGACGTGTGCGAAATTGTAACTAAAATTCCATTCATCGTGGCGGAAAAATTGGACAACGTGGAGATTCTCAGGCAAGAAGACCTGAGACGAGCCAGCATGGATCAGAAGAGGGTTTACAAGGTCGTGCTGACTGGAGGTGAGATCTAACAACCCTTTAATAGCTATTTTTTATTTTTTTCTCTTTTACGCCTCAACAAACAAATTCATGTTCTACGCAACAATTTGTCCTTCGCAAACACCAACACCATTGTGATATCGATTTACCTTCCATTAATGCATTTATTTCAGTTTGAAAAAATTGTTCTATTTCATTTTTTTTTTTTTTTTACTTTAGCTGCGCAATTCATTGTTAAACCACGTGATGAATGTTCGTATAAGTAATCACAATTTGGTGTACAAGCCACGTGCCCAGTGGCCATTTAGAACAATTCACTCATTCTGCCGGAGGTCGTGTTCCAATTTTATCACATTTTTTTTCTTCCTACCTACGGTAAAATAATAATTAATAATCACCAATTTCTTCATTTTTCTCCTCCACAACTCTACTTATTTAAATGAATAAATTTATCGGACAAAAACAAATGTAACAATACGTAAAATAACGCTCGGAATCGTGCACAATTTTTTACAAACAAAATTTACTTGAGAATAGTTTGATATTTAAAATATATCGGTATTAATTGTATGAAATGACACCGTTCACATGTACTTTACTTGTGATAATTTATATTATCAACAGCCAACTTCCGAGTATCATTACAGTGTATGAAATGTACATACTAATGACAATTATATAGTTATATTATAATACATTGATGTATCTATGTGTATGCGTATCCTTAATTGCATATTTAGACAATTAAACAAAAGATATTGACTTACAGTTGTAGTCTACTCTAATTGCCTGGTACGACATTGTCGTTTCGTAAACCTCACATTTGATACTCTATAAATAGTGTATACACAGAGACAATATACTCGTGGAGAAATTCCAATGGGGGGGGAGGTATTGAAGAAGGAAAAAATATAAAAACCCCTGGAAATTTCTTTAGATATGTAGTCGATATTATCAAGGACTTGAATAATTTCCATTGAATGCACTTCAACTTGATTTCACTGTCATCTGATAATATTGTTTTTTTTTTTTTTACATTGAATTTTACCGGACTGTTAAAACAGAAAAAAACTTTTCAGTCACGTAATACGCTTATTAGGTGTATCTATCTAACTATATATACATTTGCTATTTATCTGCTGCGCAATTCGAAAGAAATACACAGATGTTATGAATTTAGAATAGATTTATTGCATTACAGACAATAAATTGTATTGCGATTTCGTCATCATCTGCAAATTTTTTTTTACGTAGAATTAATTTAAGAATTGGACAATCAATTGTGTCAATAAATCAATACTAATATTTGAACGTAATCTGATGCACTATACATGCACCAATGAGATCACTGAATCAAGGTCACTGTTCATTATCACGAGTTCTAAATAGATAATAAAATTTTTAATGTTTTCGACAGTTTGTTGATTCTTTTCATAACGTTGAAAAAAAATTACTATTCGTATATTTTGTTGTCTCTTTTTTTTTGTTTTTTTCCATTTTTAATTTTTTTTTTCCAGGCCCATGCGGCGGCAAAACCACTGGACAAACGCGTCTCTGCACATTTTTCGAGAACATGGGATGGAAGGTGGGTAAACTTAATTTATCAAGAAAAGAAAAATAATATTAATTTTTAATTTATTGAGAAAGCTTTTCAACTCGAAAATTTTTATATTTCCATTATTAAAATGGAATATAAGTAAAGATAAATTTTTATTAGACATTCTTTTGCTCGTTCTCGTTCAACTGACTTCTTCTATATACACTCCCTTACTCACTGTTTATACACATGAAATGAAACCTTAATTATCTCTAATAATCGAACGACATTAAATGTCTCGTTGGCTTTATTTGACCTTAAACATTGATTCATCAATAGCATTAAACCACCACATAGTGATTGAACAGAAAACGAGCAGACAAATAGTTAAAGAATTGATAGAAAAAAAAATTATGAATAAGAAGGAGAAGTAAAGTTTGAAATTAATTGAAAAAAAAAGATATATATATATATATGTATGTATGTATGTGTATATATATATATATATATATATATATATATATATATATATATTTATAAAATAATCGAGAGAAATGAAACTGGTTTTTGAGTATTTCTTCTTCCTTCGTTGTGGATTCGATAGAGTGGTGGTTGTCTTATTTTTCAGGTGTTCCGTGTTCCCGAGACAGCGACCGTGCTGCTCAGGTATGCTATAACAAGCTAATAACAAAGCTAAACAAATATCGCATCTTAAATAATTAAATAAATAAAAAAAAAATATGTACAAGACAACAACAAAATATATTCGTGTTTGTCTTCTATATTATTTTTCAATTATTTCTACGAATTATTTTTGTTCTTCAAACAAACGCAATTTCCATGGCAGCGTTTTAATAATATTTATTCGCCAATAATATTCACAAACAAATAGTTCATTGCGGATTAAAATGCCGTGAAAAAAAATTTTTAATATTTTAATATTGATATCAATGTACGTTTTGCTTTCTTATAATTTCAGTGGCGGTATCAAATTCAGTGACCTCACAGAAGAAGATAGTAAGTGTTTGCCATTCTTTCTATTTTTTTGCTTTATGTTTTCTCTTTTTTTTTTGTTCTCTCTTCAAATGTAGGATCGAGTTTTATGAATGAAAAAAATTTTATGTCCAATCGCATCTAAAAGAATAGCCTTGAAAAAAAAAAAACATTGACGAAACTTGTTTTTTTAAAGCATATTTTAAAACACAAGTATTTGTCTAGCGACAGTGAATATGATCACAGGCCCAGACAAAAACTTCATTTCAATGTCCATTGAAAAATCGCTTTTCCTTTCTTTCCGTCTGCATTATGATAAATTTAAAAAGGAAATTGAAGTGCAATGACCTTTGTAGCATTCTTGAAATTCATTTTTGTAAAGGGTAAAAAACTCGTTAGTTCGACGAACGTATAATAGGTACTTTTCATTTTATTTTATTTTATACTTAAGTTTTCTCTATTTTCTTCGCGCACATTTATATATTTCACTGGCAAGACTGCTCGTCGCCTGTGTATGGCCAAGAATATATCGTCGCCACCGCCGCTTACCCCCTGGAGTTTACTGATAAACGTGAGACAAAAAACATCTTGAGATAATACAATAGCCTCTTGCATTCTCGTATTATGCAAGCACTTTCTATCCATTCTAAAACATCGATAATCATCTTTGATATACGAACAGCTCATTCATTTTATTATTCCAGCGTCAAACGAATTGTAATATTTTTTTGTTTTTTTTTATGATTATTTCTATGAAGAATAAAACAGGAGACCTAACAAAAAAAATGAAATGGTATTGTGTTGCTGTTGTGTATTTCCTGATAATTTAATAAGACAATTATCTCGTTAAAACAATCTTAATCATTCGTAAAGAATAATGATACAAATAAAATATATAAAAATAAATACTGATATGTCCTCTCGATGAAAAAATATGAATATAAATTAATCAGAATATTACAATGAAAGACAAGATAACCATCATTAACATTTGTTGGCATTGAATTGATAAATATTATAATTATAATATTGACAAGCAAAAAAATGATTTAATACACGTGAAAGATTATTCAGCCTTCATATTTATATATATTGTGTTGTATGATTATTCAACCACAACTCAATGTAGAAAAATTGATTAATTTTTACAGATAATTTCAATACGTAATATTCAACGTAACGTATTTTATTAAAAAAATTTCACGCATTTTTCAATAATTATTGAAACTTGGGACATTCATATATATTTTATAGAACAAAATGTAGAATATTATGAATGGCGGCGGATTCAAATTCAAGGAGTTGAGTACATAAAACGGCTTTATGACGGTGAAAACGGAAAAAAAAGATAGAGTCAACTGTAGATACTTTGTAATTCCACGTAAAATTGCTATCCTCAGGCTTTTCATACCGTCTGAATGTGTCGCTAGAGTCTTGTTTGCAAAGCCTATTCAGCATTTACATGCATATGTTGTATAGACGACAAAAAACCACTTGAGACATTTTATATAATAAAATACAAGTATAAATGCTGATTACTATAACAAAAAATATCTTTAAGAGAATTATTTTGAGTTTTTCATTTAAATATATTTATATTATTTTAAATTTAACATAGACAGACAGATGTCCAAATTAAATCGACAATTCATTGTATAAGTTGTGTCCTTTATGGTCCAGTGCAAATATAAAAATTCCATTGATACATATATATGAATAATATTAAACCAACGATGGAGACAAATAAGTCGTTAATATTAAGTTTGCCATGTGATGCGAAAAATTGATGCAGGTCGTGCACTCAAAATTCCTGTGGCGGGGATCGTGTGCAACTCCCCTTTGACGCACGGAATAAATAGCGACGACTTTAAACAATTGTACTTTTCAATTACATTGAGTCCATGATAAAAAATAATAATAAAAACGAAAAATGTGCGGCGAATAAAAAATGAGGGGGAACGAAGGAAAGCCATTGAATCACGTCTCAAAAGTTAAAATTAAAATACCTCACAACTGTATATTATTTTAAACTCAAAATCTCTGACGTGAACGCCTGAATTAATTTTTCTTTCAACAATTCATGAGCAATTATTGCAGCAGAATGAATGACATTTTCAAAATTATTATCAGTCACAACTGTACGCGACGGTAATTGTGAAAAATGTTATCATTCATTTGACGATTATATATTTTTGATAACTTCAGTACTAGTATCTAGTAAATACAATTTTCACAATTTGTATGTTGTCGGTCCGAAAAATATAATAATAATATGTCATGGACAAATGAAATATGTGAGTGTAATAAAATGAAATAAAAAAAGGGAACGACTCCCAGCATTGAGTTCAGCAACTTGTAGATGTGATAAAATAAAATATAATGAATTGAAATAGCTGTTTTAAAGCTACAAAATAAATTACGCAAAATACACAAATGGCTGGATGCCAAAGTATTTTTTCGCCTGACCAGCATATCAGTCTCAAAACGTAGCTCTCTTTCTCGTATAATACACACATACACCTACTCAAAATTCATCATTGTGATGTACATGGAAATTTTCCAATTAAATCAACTCCCTGCATTTAGACACAGCTGTATGGAAAGACGTCGATTACATCACCTATTCATTAATAAATTGGATCAGCAGCAATAGCAGTGATAAAACAAATATATATAGAAAAAAAACTTTCAGATATTCACGTGTTGTAGACAACGTTACGTAACTGTTACTCATAAGAGATGTGGGTGCAGAATTAACGCATGCGTATGATATTAAAACTCGTCCTTGAGTTATTAAGTGGGCTTCTTTTTCACGTTGTCGCACATATAACATTGGGCTTCCTCGTGATTAGATATACCATATTGTATTTTCATCATCATCCAACAGCATATGATTATTTAGATTGTATGCTGATTACAATTCATTAGTAAATATAATTGTATTAATTATATATTAGTAATTTGAAAATTCTGCAAATATTTTACGTCACCAAATATTCTGTAACATTAAATTTTATTGCATTATCAACCGGAGAATGATAGGTTTTGAAATTTTGGTAAATACACGAAGACAAATGAATTGCATTGTCATAATTATCGAAAACGTTGTAGTTGGAAATAAATTTCAATAGGAATACATCTATCACATGATGTGAAAGTTATAAATTCCGATTTCATTTTTTATCAGATGTTTTTTTTTTCCTTTATCATACTTGTCAAATGAATTGATTTGTAACTGTCTCGTCATAAAATGCAGTACAGCCAATGCATTGCCGTAAACAGATGTCATTATCCGAATTGCCCTGCCAGATTTCAATGACACAAAAACAATTGTTACCCAAGATTTTTTGGATCAAATCCAATGTCTCAAGTCTATGCGTTGCATGGCAAGACATTGACAAAGTGAATGTAATTTTCATTTACACCTGCCAACTGACGCATTTCGTCCATTATTTCATTCTGACAATTAATCATTATCATATGACAAATGATATATTTATCGATAATTACATCAATATAATTGAAATAAATGGCGTATGAGTAAATAAAAAATATCTTGAATGCTAGGAAAACCAAATAATGTTTTCTTTTCCCGGTGGATTGATGTGTCGCAACGAGTAATAAGGTCAATCTGGGAGCGTGAATAGAATAGGAAAGGAACTCCATGTGCACACGTGATGAGACGTAAAATGAACAGAGGAAACGACTGAGCACAAGAGTTTGTGTATAGGGGAGAGAGAAAGAGCATGCGATATGAAGATCGATACTCGGGTGTCCCTGGTATGGACCGTAGCAAAATCAGGAGCTGACATTGCGTCATTCCTCTTCAAGGTCACATTAAAATGAAAATGTTGCTTATCATAATAAACATGATAAAATCATTGTTCATAATTTTATTATTCATATGAATGAGAGTATTTACGAAAATTGAATGAATAGATGATAAAATAAGTGAGATATTTATGTGAATAGTCGAGTGTTGGTACAATTATTTATTGTCATTTCCTCTTTTATTGTTCTTTTGCGTTTCAAGATCGAACAAAGGTAAAAAGAGACACATGGGGAAGGCATAAAAGTCGAACTGTACCATTTAAACGATCATTCACCGCTACTTCATCATTAAATTATGAACAAAATTGGAATACATTTGATGAGAACAAAATCGAGTGGTCGACAATTTTCAAGGTCGGAATTATAGATGATGGTGAGTGAGTTAGTGAATGCCAATGAGTTGACAACGACGATGTACTTCATCCTTCATATAAAATACTAAATACGTGCGGGAACATATATTCACCTGCCTTTTTATGAAACACATCTCATGTCGCTGCTGCTATTGATTCCGAAATATTTGTAGAGTAGAGGAACAGGCAGTAAGAGATTCATGGAGCTTTTGAAACTGAATAAAAAAAAATGTGCAACGAAGAAAAAAGATGCTATCTTTGCCAATATCATTAGCATCACGTCCACCGTAGCTCACTCATTTTATGTCACTATAGAATAATGTTATCGCCATATTATAATACATTATTCATAGAATATATTGATGCAATTTCACAATGGTGATTGTCATTAATTAATTTTTTCATATTTAAAATTCGTTTCATTATATGATATTACCGTTTTATTATTTATTTATTTTTTTTCCCATATTCCATTTTTACATCGAGCTGGTTCGTTGCAAAAGTCATCATTTGGAGCTGTGATCATAAATCATTGTATAAATTATTGCTATTATCTATAGACTAATTGTAACAGTTAACATATGATAACATATGATATTATAAATGTTTTATTGCAGACAATTAATTGAATTAATTATTTTCAATTGCTCTATAGGCTTCAAGTTTCAGGAGAATCTTTTGAAAACAATGATCCAAATCGAAAATACATTCTTTCAACTGGGTGAAAGTTGCAGCAGAAATTGCCTGATAATATGCGATCGTGGTGCGATGGATGCTTCTGCATGTAAGCAATACATTTTATTTTATATCATTATTTCATTTTAAATGTATTTTAATATTTTTTATCAGTCATCTCGAAAGAAAAATGGGATTTGATGATGGCTACTAATGGATGGAATAATGTGGAATTACGTGACAATCGTTATAATCAAATAATTCATATGGTGTCAGCGGCAAATGGCGCCGAGGAATTTTATTCAACTGAAGATCACGCTTGTCGCTCAGAGGGAGTTGGATTGGCGCGTGATTTGGATTATAAAGCAGCAGCCGCATGGGTTGGTCATCCTTATTTCGATGTAATTGATAATTCACAGGATTTCGAATCGAAAATATGTCGAATGATTGAGTGTATCTGTCAAAAACTCTGCATTGACACTGGTGACAGATTACGCGCAAGCAGTCGCAAAGTTAAATTTCTCGTTAAAGGCCCATTGCCATCAGATGGTGAATTTCCACCATTTCAAGATTTCGATGTTGTACACAATTATCTCCAAACAAAAGCACCAACAATGCAAGCGCGTTTGCGTAAACGCGGACAAAAAGGTGAGTTTTTTTTTTCTTTATATTTCTACTTCAAGTATGTGATATATCTTCTTAATACTCAAATGATTGAATATCTATAATAAATGTTAAAGGTCACTGGTCCTACATCCACACTATCAGACGACCAAAAATGTGCGGCCAGGTAGTAGAGGTCAAAACACAACTAACACATCGTGATTATTTGAATATGCTTGCACAACGTGATGACGCCCATTTCACCATTTTCAAACGTCGACGATGTTTTTTGATCAATAATCAATATTTTCAATTGGATATTTATCGAGAGCCAGGTCATCCACGGTATGTGTTACTTATTGAATGGGAAATTAAACATAATAATAATAATACGTTGCTAGTTATCAATTTTTTTCCTCATTCTCGCAGGTGTCGAGGATTGATGTTACTTGAAACTTATACGGCGCTGTCTGGCGAAGAGTTGAAAAACATTTTGCCGAATTTTCTATCAATCGAAAAGGACGTGACTGGCAATCCGGATTACAGTATGTTCAATCTGAGTTTACGCGAGGAATGGAATACAACAGGCAGCAAATATTGTTACAATCTCCATGGTACGTAAATAGTGTTAAAATTATAATAACATTAACATAATAATTATTATTATTTTTACTGTTATAATATTAATATTAATTATACTTGATACCGAGAAAATGATGAAAAAAAAAAATTTATCTTCTACGTGAAAATTTGTGGAGAATTAAAATTGGATATGAATTTTTTTCTTCCTTCGCTTTACGTCATTGGCTTTTGAATTGTACAGATTACGCTCTTGCAGGCATGGCTAATGGTGGTGCGCCGCCGATGAGCGATGTAAATCGAGATGTGTGTGCGGCAAAAGCGACAACACCAAAAAAACAATTAAATAGCATCGATGGCTGTAGGGTTGTTGTTAATGACAATAATATTAAAACAAACGGTTTTAATAACGGTTTGAACCATCCGCGAAACGGTGTCAACGGTACGACTAATGGCATTGATATTAAAAGTAATGCCGGTAAGGAGAGAAATGGTGGAATGAATGGAGGAATCAATGGTATTGCGAAACATGAAAATGGAATCAAGATATAACAACATTATTCAAATATATATCAAAAGCAAAGAAGCAGCATGAGGTTTTATTAATAATCTGACACGAAATTATTACAATTTAATTATTTATAGAGAAATAATCTTTGGGAAATTTTTAATTATTAGAGAGTATTGAAATTATCAATTTTTAAATTTAACAAGAGTGTGTTCAACCGTATATTTTGTTTTTTTCTTCTATTTTTCATTATTTTCTTATGATTTTCATTTAAAGAGGCAGTATTGTTTCTTCATCATCAAGAAAGTACTTCAGTATGAATTAATATGTTTTCTAGTGTTGTACTTAAAACTTTCGTTGATGGTACATACAAAAGTATTCGAAAACAAATTTTTTGCCGCTCCATTTTATGATTTTTAATGGATGGACACTTCATTCGGTTATTCTACCTGAAGTATTGGCGTGAATTTACGCAATCGAAGAGACACGAAATAATCTTATAATATTGTGATAAAAAATAAAACCAACATATATATATATACATATTAATATGAGTATACACAGTACAGACAGACAGGCACAACCGCATATACACACATGCGCGTATACAACTTATATACATATATATATACGAAGATAAAGAAAAAAATAAGAAACACTTGAATTAATTTACACATGTTCACACGTATAAATATACACATGAACAAATATCAAGAACTAATTTCACATGCTGTATATGTATTTAAATATTATTATGCTTAATTCATAAGAAAAAGAAATAATATGCAATCAATTTTAATCCAGGATCTTGCCTCAATTCAATACGTGTAAATCGTGTATTCGTGAAAGAGAATGCAAAAATTGAAATACCAAAAAAAATTAATATTGAATTATTGCGACAATTTCGTGGAAGGGAGAGGAAGAGCTCTAATTCTGAAAATATTTTTTTGTCGCGCTGTCAAAATCTGTTATTAATTGAATTGATAACAAGAATTTTTTAAGTATTGTCCGTCACATCGAGCAAGTATAGGACATTTAATCGCGAAAATATATCAAACATTTATACAATTTAAAGAAGAAACATGAAAAAATAAATAAAACATTGCGTTTTAGCCTCCTACGACTGATTTGACTGGTCAAGTCGATGCTGCGCGGCTGTTGGATGGAACACAAAAACTGCATGATTATTAAGACGGGTGCGATTGAGTCAATTAAATTGAATGAGAAAAAATAATAATAAATCGGAAAAACTTAAATGCACAGAACAAATGGAACATTGAGATGGAAACATAATGTAATTCTCCTGTACCCGATCAATTAAGACTCCATAACTATAATAGCCGATAATTGATGATTGCGTTTGTGGCGTTGCGGGTAAATAATTAACATTTCTAAAACAAAAATATAATAATTGTCTTCTTATATTATGAGACAAAAAGTTCTGTAAGACTGGCACATAAAACATATATACATACACACATTGGACAAAAATATTAATGCGGTTCAAAGACTGTTTTGTACATGCTTGAAAACAACAACAACAGCAACAACAAAAAATAAGTATATGCATTATCAGATGTCCAAGGCATCAGCGGACATTACCGAAGAATTAATAAAAAATTATTTTTGCTACTAACACAATAAATTAATGACGTAAATACACCTGCATTATTATATGCCTGCATCCAAAAATTGCATTTGACGTTGTAATTTCTAAAATAACGTGAATACAAAAAAAACAGCAAGGTTTTCTCTATGTAATGTTAGGATTTTTTTTTTCACGGATGCACGATCAATCATTTTACGTATTAAGGTATATACATATATAAATATATATTGTACATGTTAATTTTTCTTTAAATAACACTAGAATATTTCGGTATATCTATGTATAGACACAAGATCAATTTATTTTCTGTCATTGTGAAAAAGAAATTGAATTATAATGTTGCAATTGTTGTTAATCCATAATAGGCTCCGATGAATCTCAAGAGCAATTGAAAAAATCAGTAGTTATAAATATATTATATTATTGTACTTAAAAACAATGGAAAACAATGTGCATGTACCTACAACAGAAATATGGGATATGTAAATAGTGCAAAAGTTTCTTTATCATCAGCTTTAATTCATTTATTATTCAATTATATTTATCATTGATTCATATATTGTTTTTGCATAACATAATGTGTAATAATAAATTACAGAAATTTCCATTTCAATTTGGATGACGCAACTTGTAAATGAATTTGCGTAATAAGAAAATGTGCATATTTGCTTGTCTCCGACTTAATTAACAAAAATTGACTGTGATCATTTACTTCATATTGCGGTTTGATTTATAATGGAAGAAAAAAAAAATTTAATTACAATAATTATCATGAATTTTGCTTTCCCACTTCGAACAGAGACAAAGTGCCTGTGAAATATTCATATGCAAAAGACAAAAAAAGCGCGAGAGAGAGAGACAGAGACAGAGTGTGTGTGAAAAAATGCAAAAATAAGAATGTTAATAGAAAGCATAATAAATAAAAAGTAAGGTTTAAATATATTTTCAATGAAGAATGCAATAATAAATCATTAATGCACTTACTCGATTTCACATTTGTGTATATCGATTATGCGGTAAGATTCGATAGTGTACGTAATACCTTAAAATAAAATATCATTTGGCTGCGATTTATTTATTTTGTATCCCCCCTATGAAAAAAAAAACAATCTACAAATATTAAATTTTCAGGTGAAAAAAAAAATATATATATATACCAAAGAGAAACAGTTTGCTGTTAAATTGTGATAGATTTATTGAAGGATCTTTATACAGATACTTGGTGCATTAAATGAGAATAAATAATTACAAACTTAATTAAAAAACGCGTTGTATTCAATTATTGACTTTGTTATCATTTTTTTTTGTTTGGTTATTGTTTGTCAATTCTAATAGACAAAAATTATTATATGGATAACAGAATCTTAACATTCATATATGCATTAATATATATATATATGGAGCTTTGTAATCAATCTCTTAAGTGTGCGCATTTTGTACATGAATTCATAATACTCAAGGAATATTTCGTTAATTATTGCTTTTCGATTAAGTGAAGCTTCGCAAGTATTTTTATTTTTCATTTAATTCCTTGTCTTCTTCCACATCTCAATTTTCAAGTCTTTATTATGTGTATTAAATACACGAAGGTAAAATCATCAATAAACATATAAAATATAAATACTAATTAAATTATTTTTTCATTCGATATTAAATAATTTGATGAATCTTTTTCAAATAAATTGCAATAACAATCGTATTCATGTGGGCAAGACTCTATTCGGGTATAAATCCCATTTTTATGTTTTTTTTTTTTTTTTCATATCGCATTAGAGAAACAATTAAAAACTATAATGCTTGTTAATACTCATATATATATATTCATTAATTTTTTTTTTTTGTAAAAAGGTACCGTACATCTATGGAAGTAGAATTGCTATGAATAATTTAATTATACACAATTGAATTAATTTATAGAAGACACCAGTCATTCTTTATCTTGCGAAAAGAGATATCGCATTATCGTGGGTTTTTTTCGCGTGGAAATATTTAGAAGAGAAAAAAAAGGCTCTAATCCTTTCCAATTAATCATACGTATGTATAGATGTATATATATCATTTCCTAGGTGTAGTATTTGGTAAGAGTACTAGCGATTCTGCAAAATTATTTTTACCAGTGCCGATTATTTTTGTGAGTTTACTCATGATATATAACAAGAATTCAAAACGGTCAATTTGATTACTTTTCTTTTTCTATCGTATCATGATGTTAAAGATAGAATATTGTTTACGAATTCCTCATGCGAAATTCCGAAGGCTTGTCACACTTATGTTACCCTTCTTCATAACATTAAATACAAATTATGAATTGGGAGCATTGGAAGCATTTTAACTATCATATGAAAAATGGTATTGGGCCGTACAAGTACAAGTAATATATCATTTTTTTTCCCTAATAAACTTTCAAAAATAACATTCATAAAACGGTATTGCAAAAAATATACAATTATCGTTTTTTTACCTTTTTTTTTTTCATCGCTACGTTAATGAAAGACGAGTAAAAAAAAAAAATTATATTTTTCAATTTTTTTTTGAACTGTTTCAAACCACAACTATCTTATCTACTGATAGCCTTAGCCTGTTGTGCTTTGTACATTTTGAAGACTTTCTTTCCTGGAATAATATTTTGCGCGAGGCCTGGTCGTTTTTTTCGTTTTTGCACCTGATTATTTTCTTGATCAATTTCATCATCATCATCATTAACTGCCATTTGATTATTAAAATGTGTTTGGCAAATTAATGTTTCTTGTGGCGCACGCTTAGCTTCAAGTTCCGATGCACTGCGATGAAGATCTGAATCGTGTGCAAATGTACAATTGTGACCAAAACGACATCGTCCTTTACGATAATTCCAACATATTTTACGGCCGTTAATCATTTTCGTATCATCAAGTGTCGGTGTCATTTTAACGTGCTTCTCCAATATCGCACTCTTTGCCTTTTCAGCTTCAACAAATGGATTGGAAAATACGGAAGTTTTTAAAGTCGGTGTACCATTAAAGTCCGGAGTAGGCAATGGAAGCTGTTTGTTGTTATCATTGATAAATTTCTCGTCATCATCGTCATCCTCATCATCATCATTATCATTTCTATTCATTTTATTTCCATTTTTGAATCCATTATAAACATCTGTTTCTTCTTCATCCTCCTCCTCATCTTCCTCGTCCTTGAACCTGAAAGTGAAACAAGATCAGATCACAAAGAACAAGAACAATTTTCAATCTATCGTTCGAATGATAAAGATTGTGTGTTTCGTACTATTTTTTCCCCCGTTTTCTTCACTGTATTGTTATATAGAATAATTAAATTAATTAATTAAATACACATATTTTTCAAATTGACATTGCGGTCGCATTTCCCTCTGTTATCACTCTATTCTTATATGTTTACACGCGAATCAAATGGACGTAACGTTAATCCGCATATATATATGCGTAGAGGTTATGATATGAAATTCTCTCTGAAGATAAGAAATAAATTTTTAATATTGTGTTTCACTTACATATTGTCATCTCTGTCAGATTCGCTCTCTGAACCTGATGATGTCCCGTAATCTGCCACCAAGGAAGTCATATTCTTACGAATTAATTAACAAAGATTTATTCTAAAAATACTAATCTAATGTACAACCACCATAGACATTTGTTGTATATATGCTGTTACCATATATATATATATATATATATATTTATATATATATATAAACATATTCAGTCATCCCAGGCAAAGCCTGGGTGTCGGGTATGTTCGGCGTGTTTCTCCCTCTACAAGTATGTATTTTTTTCACCGTGTGGGGTATCCATGCGCGCGCGCGATGTTTGAAAATTATATTTAATTAGAAATCAAACGTGAAAGAGTCTACTTTTATTTTTTGAATTACAGTTTACACAAAAAATACAGTAACGGATTCAAAATCATTTTTTATGATAAAAGAAATATTTTGATTACTTTGGGATGGATGTATATGCGTAAAGAAAAAAATATGGATCTATTTTGCTGCAACGTAATCGTTTGCTGCGGCTAGCAAATCTTCATAGAGGATTGGTTGAATCGACAAAATAGATAAGGGAAAGGGAAATATGCCGGAGATAGCCGAAGTTGATCATTTGGCTGGGACAACGAAATGTATCGGCCTGCATATATCGGCAACGTTGCACTTTTTTCATATAGATATATCGTTTTATATATTTTTTTTTGTAAGCACCCTACGAGAAATCCGGAAGTGACAATACATCGCGGCAATTTTCGAAAATTATACTGAAATACAGTACTTGAAAATAATCTGATTTTAAAAATAGAATAATTGGTATATATTAAATTTCATAAGTAATTTATATTGAATTTTTTTAATACAGTATAAAAATATATTAACTTATTTATAATATTACTTTAGACATATTTCAATATTTATTGATTTATATACCAATTAAATAATTCCACCATTATTTATAGTAATTTGAATACTCAGACCAATTTTAACATGTCCGCTTTTCCATACAGTAATTTTTCGATTCTCACTGTGCATATATTCGATGAACAATCGCGTATTTGGAATATTATACCAATATTTCCCGAGAAATGGTTTAACAACTGATGATGCTTTCAAAGCAGCTGCAGATGATGCATTCAATGTAAATTCACTGTCTTGCCACTTTGTAACTAAATTTACCGTAATAATTGGAAAGCAATATTCATTAGCCAAAAATTTACAGACATTTGTTAAATGATTGAGATTATATAAATTATCATGGCCATCATGTGACATTACAAATAATGTTGGTAACGAATCAATTATCAATAATTTGTATGAATTGTTTTGTCTTTTAAGCGAATGTGTTAAATTGTAAAGTATATTCAATAATTGATGAATAGCTGTTACGTGTGTCACTATTATTTGATTCAATTTCATTCCCATTTCCTATAAAAATAAATTTAATTAAAACGGGGGCGTTTCTTTTCATTTTATTATTTACAATGTAAAAGACGCAAAATATATATTTGTAGTTTAGATTGATAATTAAGTAATTAGATCGATTATTTACCTCATCGCTGAGTTGTTTGGCTGCTAAAATCATTTGAATTCTCATGGCAGAGAAATTTTTTCTCGTATCAATGTAATGTATTATTCCATTGGATTTTGTGGCAATATTCGCGGCTAAATTGAGACACAATTGTGATTTTCCTGCTGATGATCGTCCACATATTTCATATATATGTCCGGGATATAAACCACCATTCAGTAAATTGTCCAAACTGCAACATAAAAAGGAAGAATAAATTTATTAAAAATATAATTCACTACAAAATAATATATATAAATTTATAAAAGCACTCAGATATCTTTACATATAAATACCTCGATATTTCTGTTGAAATAATTTTACTTTCATCTTCCAATAATTGTAATGGATCTTTAGTCTTGCCACCAAATTTCTCAATCATCCATTGTTTAATTTCCAAAATGTCCTGTACAAACAAATAAAAAATGCTTTTACAATATTTCCTTATGATTATAACGATTAATCACGTACACGAAAATGTAATGCAGTTGTTGCTATCAATTTCTCCGTTGATTCCTTAACAAAGTCAAAGGCCGTAAATATTTTGTGAACCGTCAATCGATTAATAATATCATCAGTGAATTTTATGGACATAGATGAATTCAATCTCGCCATTGCAGTATATCCAAATATCTACATAAGTAACATTCAATACTAACAAACGTATACAATCAAAACATTTATTCCCCCCATCACTTCCAACTAGACCAATAAAAATAAAGACATCACCATGTGGATTTACATTATCTTGACCTTTTACAATTTATCTATTTTTATCTACATCACTCTGTATTTCATTATTCAATGAAAAGTGTATGCAAATATTTGTTCATCTTGTCATACATAATTATTTAATTGTTACTAAATAAAATCCATCTTCTTATTTGTTTTCATATGACGATAATACGTATTTAAATGCACGAAAATAAATCTGAAAAAAAGAAATAATTCGAATTTTATTATTATAATGAGTAGAGTACTACGTAAATCAAATTAATTGTGAAAAGTATAGTAAAGTATTTATGAAAAGAGATGCGCAGAGTATCAAAATGATTCCGGCGTCATTTTCATGCATGGTCGCATGTGCGATCACATTGTGTTAAACGATAGGGATCGTCAAGTTTTTCACTGAGGCTATTGAAACAGGACAGTCACATAGGTCACTTTTCAATGGGAACTCGCATGAGAAGGTTCAACAAGTCACTAAAATTATTTTTTACTCTACTGTTATCGTCATACGTATAATTTGTCGGTGAATATGGCAGTGATAAATAGAAATTTATCACGTCGTGGCGGTTATTGCAAAGCAACTGTTAAAAATTTTGGATCGTTGCTCTCACTCGTCGAGGAACTTCGCGCTGCTGTTCGGTAGACTTCGGAGAAAATAATCCACCGATGAATTCAGATGAATACTCAAGGACAAAAATTCCCAAGGGCTCAAATGACACGTGATAAACTTAAATAAAGGTATGAGATAAAAGCCAATTATACTTTTATATCTATTTGCAATATTAATAATTCGATATAACAATTTACCATCATCAAAGCATGATCACCTCGTGGCCGCCATGTTGATATTTGCCGGATTTATCTTTATTTCAAAAGATAATGCATGTGAATATGGGAATAATAGGTCGAATGAATAATCATTGTTTAAACATTAATTTCTCTCTGACAGTAACAAATTCTCCTGATATATTATACAATAATGTCATGTCAAAATATATTTATCGGCAAAATAATATATTTATTTATGATTGCTTTGAAAAATACGGATTGTACAATCAACGCAACCTCGTGCAAGTTTTAGGATTAATGTTTTATTTCAAACATATATGTATATATGTATTTATGCTTGATTGATTGTGGCGCGAGAATACACATCCGGCTTAGAGATTATTTGAAGCGATGTAAATCATGGGTCATGCATTTAGGCAAGTCTTTCTTCTCAATAATCAATTGCCCTGTCCAATGAATAATTCGATAGTTATTAAACATTTCATTTTGGGTCAATTTAATTGACTCATATTTTTCAATATATCTATTCCATATGCACGACTATAACGAATTCTATGTGACTGAAAATTCCAAATTTATAACATTCAATTTGGCAAATTTAATCGACAATGTAATAACACAATTGCCATTTATTTTTGTTTACTGACACTATCAAAAAATTATATAGCTTTATTTAATATTGCAATCACAATTGAATCATACAAAAAAAAATATATAATTGAAAACACGCGTGCAATATGAGACTGATTTATCGTAATGATTAATAAAAATTAATATGTAAATAAATTATATATTATTTCATGAATAAGGAAAATTAAATTGAAAATAGTGCTCTTTTCAAATGAATAAAGTTGGAAGACTTTATATTGATTCACGTGTTTGAATTGTTAAAAATTGTATTTTGTGAATGATATTCGTGGAAATTGTGAAGAGTTGCTCATTTGATTACCGAGGCCGGATGTACGCTCTCATGCCTACTCATAACCATCGACCAATGGTAGATTCACCCGATAGCCATGTTGCCGAGTCACATTATTATTCTGGCCAATCGCATGGCTGGCATTTCAGTGTAGCAGCGTCATCTTCCAGAAGCTTCCGGAAGTGGATGAAATTCGGTAGGCAGCCACCTCGTCGCTATGCTGGATCGTGAAATTTTGTTGGGAGCCGTCGCCATGTTTAGAAGTGTGTGCTGCGTCCTTGAGCAAGTCTAGCTAAAATGTTACGAAAAATATTAGATATATCTCATGCACAGAACATTACGTGAGATACCTAATTATTGTATTACAATCACCGATTGCATTTGTGCACTCAATAAACGTGGATGCCATATCTACGTCCGAGAATTTTGTGATTACATTATGGTAAGTCCACCCTCAATTCGGTTCAACATCAATATGGCTGCCGCTACATTTCCTTTATATCGCGAGGCTAGGCGAGTTTTATTCCCAGTCACTCCCAATGTACATGAAAGTCTTATTCGACAGTTATTGTTTATTTTAAATAGTGACAAATAATTAATTGTGTTGACATTGCTGAATTGCTGTTGGATTAATTGGCTATTTAAAATTAATTTTTTTTTTGTATTAAATACATTGGCGCACACGAATGATATTGGACGACGCTATGCTTCAACATTTCATTGTTTCAGAATCATTGTCTTCTCGGTTCATATATATTGACATGTACATTTTCATAGCTTTTAGTAATCGTGAATTAATCAACATTTTTATATTATTGATTTTTTAGTTTTATATATTATCGGTGCAGTTTTTTTTTATCATTTAATATGAGGTGTCGTTAACAATTCAGTTGGGCTTTTTGATTTCGGCGCTATTTCGGTTAATCAATTGAACGAAGTGTACCGAGCGTGCCCGGGGATGCAATGCGGACTATTGCTAGAATAAAATATAGGTTATAAAGTTGTGTTGTTTGTTTATTCATATTATCATTCAATGTCATTATTATTATTATTATTTTATGAATTTTACTACCGAAGTAAAATTTTCTCGATACCACTTTTAATCACTTTTTTTTTAACAGCACTGATCACAGATAAATAACATTTTTTTTTTTTAATGTTGTATATTTTTCTACCGATTTTCCTCATGTATATCATGAATGAATTGAAAAAGTTTTTGTTTTATTATTTTTATTGATGTTTTTTAAACGCCACTGGACATTGCTTCATTGTTATTTGCCTGTAATGAAACATCTTTATCGTTTATGAGTCACTCCAATGTGTTCAATCAACAAACATGTTTTATCGTGACGATGAAAAAATAAATTTTACATTGCCCATAATGTCTTTATTATCGTTTTTATATTTATAATTTTTTCACGTTGCCAAATTAAGTAAGAGCTGTCTTAACCTTTGTTTATAATTGTTTCAGTGTCATGTATAATGAGTGATAATCAGGGCGTGCCAATTTTGCCGCCCCTCGCTGGGGGTGGAAGTAAAAATGGGGGAAACAGTAGTAGCAGCAGTAGTAGTAGTAGTAGTAGCAGCAGCAGCAGCAGCGGAACTCAGCAAACAGTCAATCTGCAGCAAGTATTGGCAACGCAAGGCCTCAATGTTCTTACAACTGGCGCCGGTCAGCAGTTTGTTATTACATCCCAAGTTCCTGGACTCACACAGGTAATTTAATTTCACGTAATCCCATAATTCTCAATAATCAATGAGAATTCTATAGCTATTCCTATCACAATGTTTCATTCTTTTTTTTTTTCTTATATTTTTCACATTTAATTTAATGATGATATTATACCGAACCTGAAGGATTGATAACCATTCAAATCATTCCTTTCTGTGCTGTAAATTGAGGCATTTATCTGACACTCTTCTATATTTCAAATTAAATAATATTCATTGTCTATCATAAATATAAAATAATTAATTGCAATATTTAAAATAGGTTATGCCGAGCAGTACATCCGCTGGAATTCAACAAGTCGGAGTTACAAGAATTGTCAATATCAGCAGTGTTGCAGGTGGAAGCGGTTCATCAATTGTATCATCGCCAAATCGTCAAAATACACCGACGAAAGTTGTTCTGGCCACGTCACCCAAACTTGTAAGAACTTCACTGGGCAATATGTTTCTTACACCAAGTTCACAAGCCAGTGGTTCATCGCCGCCAGTAAAAAAAATTAAGTTGATGGACTTGACGGAGAAAGCGACTGTTATTGATGATTCTGTTGGTTATCGTCGTCGTATAATGGAACATAAAATCAAAAGGATGCGAGCGATTCGTGAAAAATATGCTGAAAATGCATCAGAATTATTTTTCCTTCAGCATGGTGGTAATATGATGGATTTTCAACAATGGAAGAAGCGACCATCTGCACCATCGTATGTACATTTTTTACGACAGCATCGATTGGATACTGATGATGATAACGAGGATTTGTCGATGCCATTGTCAACGATAACTGAAATAAATGTGACACCGCCTGCAATTACTACAGTAGCGTTAACGACCACAACATTGACAGCCGCGATAACAACAACTGCAACAACAGTAGCATCATCAACGACACAGAGCGTTGAGGTGAAAATAGGTGGAGTTGGTGTCACTCCAGTTGCAGTATCCACAACTTTGCCTGCTGCGGTTGCTCAACTCAGTCAGCAAGGTATGTATTTATTTAGTTATTCATTTATTTTTCTCAATTATTTCCGTAGTAATGTAAATCCACAAGAGAGAACAACCATTATCGTATTAAAATATGTACTAGTGAAATTTAATTATGTAGAAAATGTTGCGAATATCTAAAAAAAATTAAATTTGATTCAACGATCGAATTGACTTTGCGCAAATTAGGACAGTTACCAGGTCGGCCTCAAGGTGGTCGACATGGCATGGTATTTGCCATACGAGCAGCAATTCATACTCCAACAGTCACCATTCACCCTCCACCCACTTCTACCATTGCACCCGCGACCATTATAGGTGATTACCATTCGTAGGACATTGGATGTTGTTATACCAAACAAAAAGTTTCAAATTTTATCTCCCTTCTGTCTTCAATTGGTCCGAGGCGATTGAAAAATTTTTCTTCCTTACGACCAATCGTTTTTTTACTGTTCAATCTAAACCAATGTCACTCGAAGTCGTGGACCACTTGAAGAAACTCGGGATTCCATCAATAGATTCCATATTATTATTATTATTATTATTTTCGTACTGGCTACTGTTTCTGCATTTCTATCTTCCGTCTTTATCCCAGACAAGGGAATATTGTTCAGCATGATCAATAATTATTAAAGAAAATACTTTTGTTTTCTATATTTATTTTATTGCTGATGGCATAAAAAATTGTCACATCTTTTATTCTTCTATTAGCTTTCAGGAATATGATTAGCATAAAGATGATTAATTTAATTCAATAGTAATATTGATAAACAGAGTATCTCCCACAATAAAACCACTAGTTTAGTTGATTAAGTACTGAACTAGTCAATATTTTGTTGGGTATATTAATTTATCGAGCATGTGTAAGGATCCGAGGGATCATTAAACTCATGGGACCTAAGGATGCCTCGATACATATAATTTCCCTTCAACCTGTAGTAGATATTGCTATGTTGTAGACAATAAATGTGATTATATTCGTTTATCGTGATTCCATATTGCGCAAAATTTAATCGTGTTGGGATTAAAAGAATTAGACAATATAAATATATATCTATATGTATATGTATATATATATTTTTTTTTGGTGTTCCATTACGAACTAAAGGTGGACCTGTAGTCGCGGATCCAATTAAACCGACTGAGACAGTGGCTGTTAATCCTGTAATAAACAAACAAGTAACGTCAACTCCGCCGACATCAACCACAGCAACGCCAGCATCCACATCGACTAAACTCACTCCACTATCATTAACAACTTCAACTACATCAACCCAACCAGTCGTTAAGCTGATTAAATTGCCGCCATTGGCCACTCCAACTTCATGTGATATTCAAAATAATCAGGAGCAAATTGTGGAGAAAGCAAAGCAGGTAAGAATTTATTGGATTGTTTTCTTTCTTTCAGTTAATTATCAATAATGACTAAATTTTTTTTTTTTTTTCTTACTATTATATTATTGTGTAATGCAGGAGGCTTACGTAATGCAGCGAATCACTGAACTGCAACGTGAGGGGCTTTGGTCGGAGAGGCGATTGCCAAAGGTTCAAGAGCCCGCGAGAACAAAGGCACACTGGGATTATTTATTAGAGGAAATGGTTTGGTTGGCCGCGGACTTTGCACAAGAACGAAAATGGAAGAAAGCAGCGGCAAAAAAATGTGCGAGAATGGTGCAAAAACATTTTCAAGAGAAAGCAATACAGGCACAAAAGGCCGAAAAATTGCAGGAGCTCAGGTTGAAAAAAATTGCGGGTTTTATTGCCAAAGAAATCAAAACATTTTGGGCAAACGTGGAAAAAGTAAGTTATTATTGCATTAGGAGAATTAATTTTTTTTACCCCACATACTTAAGCCGGCAATTTCGATACTCAATTATCAATAATTGTGTGCTCATTGTGGGAACATAAAAAATCTAAATTAGATAGTCTGACTGCGCACCCTCCATTTTGGTTCAGTCATAACTCTTTTCGAGATATTAATAAATATTTCCATTCATTATACGAATTTATTTATTATTTTCTCTTATTAATTTTTTTTCTCAATAGCTCGTAGAGTTCAAACAACAAACAAGACTGGAAGAGAAGAGAAAGAAGGCATTGGATCAGCACTTAAATTTTATTGTTGGACAGACTGAAAAGTACTCAACGTGGCTAACTGAAGGACTCAATAAAACAGAGGGTGTTCAGAGTGTTCCTGCGTCAATGAATAGTTCGAGAATATCATCGCCTATACCAACGAAAAAACAACATTCGGATGGTAAGTAGAGTTTGTCTTTCATAGCATTTAAATATATATTCCACTGAATTTTATTCAGTCCCGTTCGATAATTAATAAACAGATGAATGAAAACACAAAAAAAATTATGACTATTTTGTTGTTTGTATCAGATGAATTTGAGCCCAATCAAAGTTCTGAAGATGACGAGGAAACAATAGCAAAAGCTGAAGAGGAAATGAAATCTACAACAAATCATAAAGAAGAGGTCGAATTACTTAAAAAAGAGTCAGAAATACCATTAGAAGACTTATTAAAAGAACTACCGCCAAATTATTTGGAAGAGAGGGATAAGAGTTTATCGCCATTACCAAAAGAAGAGGAAAATGTTGACGAGGAAATTAATAATGTTGATGGTGATGCTGAATTCACCGTTGCCTCAAATGACTCATCTGATGACGATGAGAATACAATTATGGAACAAGAGGAAGCTGAAAGAAATACAACTGATCATCGTAAAGAACTTGATGACCTCAAGGCTGAAAATGAAATGTCTATTGATGAATTGATGGCTAAATACAGTGGAAATGGACAGGAAACACCAATGGACATTCATGACGACACTGATCACGGTAAGTTTTTTATATTTGAAATTTCAATTTATCTATTGTATATTTTGCTTCCATTCATTTATAATTCTGTGATGATACTTTTACCGTTTCCGAGGGGGAGAGATCCATTCAACTCGAACCCAATTTGTGATGTTATCGAGGCATTTGTCTGAGAGTTTTAAATGAATATTTTTAAATATAAAGTATAATGTTAAGCAATTTCTTTCGAAATCTTTGCATTTTCTTCTTCATTTGTGTATAAACTAATTTTTCGTGGATTCTGTTGATGCAGAATCGGAAAAGGATGAGGAGGAAGATGTTGATGATAAATCAGAGAGTGAAAGTGAAGTGGATGATGAGACGAGGGACGATGAAGAAGATGCTGAGGAAGAGGACGAGAATGAGGGATCGCAAACTCAAAGCGATGATGAAACTGGTGTGGGTCTTAAATCTCTGTTAGAGGACTTGGGTGACAAGTCGCCAAACAAAAATAATGCTGATGCTTCACAATCCGAGGCGGCGCACAATGAGATGGATGATGTTGCTGCATTGGCGGAAAGTATTCAGCCAAAAGGAAACACCCTCCAAACTACCAGTGTATGTGTTTTACATTTATTAACATTTATTACATTTATTCATTTCCTACTTCTTTGCCTCTACTTCACCTTTCATCCAAAGTGGTGTGCATTTATGAATGGCATATCATCATTTCAGAAAGGGAGATGAAACGTGATAACTTTCCCATGTATTAAATTGAAATCTCAATTTATTTACGCAAAAGTTTCAGACAATAATTCTTTTTATACAACAATTAGTTTGATTTTGTTTTTTTTCTTTATATAACGTTGGGTTTACTTTTCTTTTTCATGCAGGTCGTGACGAAAATTCCTTTCTTACTGAAACATTGTCTTCGTGAATATCAGCACATTGGTCTCGATTGGCTTGTGACAATGTATGATAGAAAATTAAATGGTATTCTCGCTGATGAAATGGGTCTTGGTAAAACAATTCAAACGATTGCATTATTAGCCCATCTCGCATGTGAGAAAAGTAATTGGGGTCCACATCTTATTATTGTTCCCACGTCTGTGATGCTAAATTGGGAAATGGAATGCAAAAAATGGTGTCCAGGTTTTAAAATCCTTACGTATTATGGAACACAAAAAGAGAGAAAACAAAAACGAACCGGTTGGACAAAACCAAATGCATTTCATATCTGTATAACATCGTATAAACTCGTTATTCAAGATCATCAGAGTTTTCGACGAAAGAAATGGAAGTATTTAATATTGGATGAGGCGCAAAATATCAAAAATTTCAAATCCCAACGATGGCAATTGTTGCTAAACTTCCAAACTCAGCGGTGAATATTTTTGTGGATTTGATTGATTCCAAAATGTGCAAATAACTATTTTCCATCAATCTAATTTTTGTTTGTTCTATTTTCTATGGTAAACAGACGTTTATTATTGACTGGTACACCGTTGCAAAATAATTTAATGGAGCTGTGGTCCCTTATGCATTTCTTGATGCCAAATGTATTTCAATCGCATCGTGAATTCAAAGAGTGGTTCAGCAACCCAGTAACTGGCATGATCGAAGGCAACAGTGAATACAACGAAAACATTATTCGTCGCCTTCATAAGGTCTGTACGTACTAACTTTATAAAAAATGTAAAGAAAAAAAAAACAAGGCACTGCTCGTCATTGTGCATTTGAAATATCGCTGCCGACAACCAAAAGCATTGATCCACAATCTTATTGGTCTTCTCTTGATAACACAGCGAAATAATAAATTTGAAAAAATGTCTTCATTAAAACTCGTGTGGTGATCAGTAAAAAATTACAACATGCGAATCCTGTCTGAAGACACAAAATCAATTAATCTCAATTTTTTTTTCTATTTTTTGTACAAAAAATAAAAATAATTTTGACTTTCATTTCTTGCTTTTTTTTGGCGACAAGATGAATAATGTGTATTTTTATTTCAGGTATTGCGTCCGTTTCTCCTACGAAGGTTAAAAACAGAAGTAGAAAAACAGTTGCCAAAAAAGTACGAGCACGTAATAATGTGTCGATTATCAAAACGCCAACGTTATTTGTACGATGACTTTATGTCACGTGCGAAAACGAAAGAAACTTTGGCCAGCGGTAATTTACTCAGTGTTATCAATGTACTCATGCAATTGCGAAAGGTTTGCAATCATCCAAATCTATTTGAGGTACGACCAACTGTATCGCCATTTCAAATGGAAGCAATCGAATATGTTACAGCATCATTAACGTGGAGTGTTCTTGATTACGATCCTTTCAAGGTAACAATTTCATTCTTTATACTTGAATAATATATTAACTTTAATCACAACTGGAAATATTAATACTCATGCATTATTTTTTCTATTTTCCCTTGAAATATCCAGCATGTGGATCTGTCATTTTTGAATCTGCGATTGGTACATCTGGAGAAAACCCTAACGGCATTTGCAGCCCATCGAATCCGATGTTTGCAAACTCCGCGAAAGTTGATCGAAGAAATTGATAGTCAATCGTTACCACCACCCCGATGTCCATCCGGAAAGATAAAAATTAATGTCCGACTGTCGAATCAAGCGAAAGCCCCGCCAGTAACACCTCAAGTATCGCAACCGAAATTAAAAAGTTTAACTGGAATATTGCCAACACCACGAGTGGGTACATCACCATTGATAAAATCGTTAAATAACCAAACAACTCCCGCGCAGGGAGTGACATTACGAGTTGCCAGTGGACAACAATTGCAAGGTTATTCGGTCCAGTTAGTACAACATCAAGGGAATGTTAAAGGTATGGTAAAAATCATTTTATTCTCTTATGTTTGTTGTCTCGATTTACTAATACAACTATCGTGATGCATCATCGATCGGTGATTGTATTTATCCTTATACGATCTTGCCTTTGCAGTGGTGCTAGAGCAAAAAAAAAGAATATACTCGTACCAGCTTGTGCATGATCAATTTATCTTTTATGCACATTCCAGAATCGAGCGAACATTTTTTTCATATTTCTATCCTTGTTTTTGTTCCATAAATTAATTAATTGATACCAAATGTGTGTACTAATACTTTTTGCTTTTTCTTGTTCCCCTTTTTTTTTCTTTCGGTTGTTGACCATAGCCATACCGGTGGGTACAATCGCACATAATCCTCAAACAACATCAATAACATCTACAACGGCGAATGCTGTAAATACCCAAAGAATAACTGTCGGCAATGCAAATATAAGAGATGGCCTTCAACGATTGGCCACACAAACTGTTACTGTGAAGCAAGGCGATTCTCTACAAAGAATTGCTGTTCCCAGTTTCGCCCAATTGGTGCAAACTTCTACGGGTAGACACATAATACTGACGTCGAGTCAGCAGAGCACTAACACAGGTTAGTATTTTTGTTTTGGTATTGAAATGAACATGGAAAACGAAATGATTTTTTTTTTTTGTTAATACCCTGTGTCATTAACGTTGTTGGTACATCAAAACCTCTATCGTTTCTTTCATTAAGCAAGGGTTAATAACAAATGTCCCTATTTAAACTCACCGTTGAAAGCATTAAATTTCAATTGTGAATCCTGTCTGGGGAAACATTCTCATCAAAGCAAATAATATGAGATTTTTTTAATTGTATCCGTTTTTTTTTCTTATTTTTTTTTCATAGTATCTTTCCCTGTGATGACACCAAGCGGTCAACGTTTAACTGTTCTCTCACCGAAATTCACGTCAATGAACAAAGTTATGAGCGGAGTGGTGACAACAGCAGCAAGTACAGTTGGTGGGAGACCAGTTATGCGCGTTCCACCATTAAATGTAACTGCACCCACAACAATTGCACAAGCCGTCAGTGGTATGCAACAACAGCAACAACCATTGCGTTGCGGTATTGTAACGAGGAGTATTCAAAGAGACGTAACAAAACGCGCGCCAAAAGAGAGTCCCAAATCGGAATTTCATTTATCGCAATTGGAGGATGATCGTCGACAAAGGCGGCAAGCAAAATTACGCACGATAGGAAATATTAATGAGCGAAGATGTGCAGCTTGTCCATTATACGGTGAAGATTTATTTACTGCACTGCGAATCGACAAACCCGCATCAGGTTGTCAATGGCACAATGGTTGGTTGAATTGTTCAAATGTTGAGAAATCGCCAAGGACACGTCGTGAATATTTTTCACGTACTGAGGCACTCGCCCAAGCAATTAAATCCACTGAGCAAATTGTCGAGGAGCTCAAGGAGGCATTTGAACGTTTTGTCGTTTATGTACCGGCAGTACGTGCGCCACTGCCACGATTTCATGTTTCACATCCATCGCCACATAAATTTGGCGCACACCAAAGATTCCACTCAACATTGCAACGTCAATTGCAACCGAAAATGTCAATTCTTCATCCAGTTGCTGGCGCTATGATGACACAATTTCCTGATCCACGTCTTATACAATATGATTGTGGTAAATTACAATCACTTAATCGATTATTAAGAAAATTAAAGAGTGGCAGTCATCGTGTACTTATATTCACACAAATGACAAGAATGTTGGATGTTCTGGAAGCATTCCTCAATTTTCACGGTCATATCTATTTACGTTTAGACGGTACAACACGTGTTGATCAACGACAAATGTTAATGGAACGTTTTAATGGTGATAAACGTATTTTTTGTTTTATTTTATCTACGAGATCGGGCGGTGTTGGTGTTAATCTTACTGGTGCTGATACTGTCATATTTTATGACAGCGATTGGAATCCAACAATGGACGCTCAAGCTCAAGATCGTTGTCACAGGATAGGCCAAACGAGAGACGTTCATATTTATCGACTGGTCAGTGAAAAAACTGTTGAAGAAAATATTTTGAAGAAAGCCAATCAAAAAAGACTGCTAGGTGATCTTGCAATCGAAGGTGGCAATTTTACAACTGCCTACTTTAAAAGTTCAACCATTCAAGATCTATTTAATGTTGATCAAACGGAAAATGATGCTTCAATGCGTATGGCTGATGTATTGGAGCAACATAAAGAACGTGAGAGGACACTAATCAAAGAATCAGCGTCATCTGTATCAACATTAGCTCAACCATCAGAAGAAAAAGTGGCAATAGGTGCGCTGGAAAGTGCCTTGGCCGCTGCCGAAGAGGACCTCGATGTCCAAGCAGCAAAAACAGCGAAAGCTGAAGCGGTTGCTGATCTCGCTGAATTTGATGAAAACATCCCGTTGGATGATGCTGATCGTGAGGATACACAAATTAGTAAAGCTGAACAAGAAGTACAGAATTTAGTTTCACAGGTAATAGCAATCAATTTTAAATAATTAAATTTTGTCTATTGGTAAATATTTTCAAGTTGATTAATAATGATCTTTACTTGTGTATACTTTCTCATTAGCTTACGCCAGTTGAGCGATACGCCATGGAATTCGTCGAGCAATCTGATGGTACATTTACGGCTGCGCAATTGGCCGCGGCTGAACGTGAACTCGAACAACAGAAGAAGGAATGGGAATTGGATCGTTTACGTGCATTGCGCGAAGAAGAGGAGCGTCGTATGCGAATGGCGGACGATGATGACAAGCCATTGACCTTTAGCCGCGAGGACGCTCAGAATCAGGTTAATAATACAAGTAATTCTAAGAGACTAGGTAGTAATAAGAGACGAAAAATCGTGCCAAGCACTCGAAACACGCGTAGTTATAGCAATAGAAGTTGCGAAATTAGAGAAACGTCCGAGAGTGAAACAGAGACAACGACTGAATCCGAATCTGAGTCGCAGGAAGATCTTATTGAAGATAGTCACGATGAGGAATCGAGTCATACAGAAAGCCAAAGTCAGGGCGATGAGGAGGAGGAGGAGGATGATGATGATGAGGTCGAGGGTGATGACAGTCAAAATGATTCGGAAAATGGCGGTCGCTATTCGAGAAGACGCGGTAGATGTCGTAAACAGAATTATGGTAAGAATCATTTGGACTTAAATAGTCCGCGTACACGATCGCGTGGAAATGTTAAAATAAATCTTTGGACTTTGGACGTGAGTCCCATTTTACCGGTAGTTAAGCGTAAAAATAAAAATCATCATTGGCGGAAACAAAGACGTGATGATGGAGAGGGCAATGGTGGTGGCGGCGGTGATGATGAATTTGCATATCCACAATCGCCAACTCCAAGAAGAACAACTTCAATAGTTATTGATAATGATAAGTGTGAAAATTCGTTGCCTAATTCGAAAATTACGTCCGATGCAAATTTGTCTAATGAAAAAGAGGATGGAAAATCGTATGATAATATGAATGAATCAATGTCAAAAATCACAAGTTTGGAAAATCTCCTTGCTGAAAAAATGTCGGAATTAACTAACTCTATAGACATGTCATCGTGTGATGATGATGACAGTGATGAACACACGAAATATCCGTCATTTCTACCCAATATTAAAGACAGCTCACGGCAATCACCAGTTTTCGACTCACCAAAAACGAAAAGTAAAATGGACAATTTAACGAACGCAAGCAATGACGGTAATAATCATCGAAGCGGCCGTATTCGACGGAAGCGTGGTAAACGTCGTAGGAATAATCATGTTAAACGGTTAACTCAAACATTTGACGGAGTTTTTGATGAGTCCGGTGTAAAACTTGAAACTGAATCGATTGTTGCATTATCGAATGCAGAAAAGTCTATATCGCCTGCCCACGTAACACGATCAATGCACAAATTATCATCACAATTTATCAAATCCGTCGATATTGATCACAACGAAGACACAGAAAATCTCGATGTAAATGTCGGATCTCCTAATAATAATAAATTTAATACATCCTCACCGGTAACTGAAATCGAAGCCCCATTAGATGTTGAATATTGTATAATTGGTCCAAAGTGTGAGACAAAAGTAAAAACCGAGGAGGAATTGGTAGAAGACTCATCATGTCCAGATCAAACTTCAGATTCGGAAACGGGTTCAGTTGTATTGAAAATAACGCGAACACGTTCAGGATTTAAAACAAATTTATCATTAAAGACGCGCGTACGTCGATCATCAAAATCATCTTCTAAATCACAAGATTCATTAACTCCATCAAATTCCAATATAAATGAAACAACCCATTGCGATCGCTCAGGAACGAAAGATGAAACAATTGAAAATAATGAGGAGGAAAAGAAGCAATTATTGACGGACAATGTCGAATCGACAAAGGAAAACAATGTAGAATCTGAATCTTCAATGAAAGAAGAGTTGAAAGTCGCTGACGTAGTTTTAAATGATATCGCTGCAAATGCAAAATCTGATGAAACGTCAACTGAAGTGTTTGTCACACCAACACAACCGACAAAGCAGATACCAGAAATTAAACGTAATCTACGCCGGCCGGACACGCCACTTCCCAGAATTATGACACGTTTATCAAAGGCAAATCCACCTCACACGGAATCACCTATGTCAACGACGTGTAGTGACATTGAATTGATCAAAAAAATGATGCTGCGACCGCGATCACCAACTGTAGAACTTCGACGATTAACGAGATTCAGTGGAATACAATTGACAGATTCAACATCTGAGTGTACACGAGAAGTGGATGATGATGCTCGATCGACAAAAACTGTTGGAGAGTCAGTGAAAATTCGTCGTTCAAGATCATCACGTTCTTCAAGTCCTCATGTAAATGATGTTAATATGACAAATAAATCGCAAAAATTACAATCGAACGAAGAAGGCGGCGGCGGCGGATCATTACTTCGTATTACACGGTCAACTACCATTGTTTCTGAATGTTTACCTACATCCAAATCGTCTTCGATTGAGCGACCAACAAAACGCCGTTCGAAAAGTGGTTTGGACAATGGTTTTATCCAACCAATTAATACAAATCTCCGAAGTCGATCAAATCCATCGCCTAAATCACCTGATACGCGCAAATGTAGTGACATGAGTGTTACCGGTGTGTTCTCGAGTAGTCAAAAGAAAAGACCTGACACACCGATGCCAAAAAAATTGAGACGTGTAACGAGATCTGGCGTTGATTTCAAGTCACAAACCCATATACAAAAAAGTAGTAGAAGTAATAACCGACGATCGTCGTCGACATCGGATTCAGGAAAGAATGAATCTGTCGACACCGACTCGAATGGTAATGCGGTTGCAGCATCAGAAAGTATTTCAAGGGGAGGTGAATGCAATGTATCGCCAACATTTCCCGAAGTGAATGAAAAACCGCAGAGAACAGCTAAAGTCGTTGCTATTCTTACTTTGGATACTCATTCGAGGAGTAATCATATCAGTAAAAGTACTGCGGCTACAGTGAATTCATCGAGAAAAATAAACGATGATATAATGAAAAAAGATGGTGGAGCATGTGAGACAAATAGCGAAGAGACTCATGAAACAAAAATAAAAGTTTGTTCACGAAGTAGTTCTAAATCAAATGTTTATAGCAGAGCCTCATCGCCCATTGATACGACAGTACCACCGATTGATATTGAAAGTGAATCAGAAAATGATACGTCGTCGACGACTGATGTAGCAAAAAAATTGCGACGTAGCGCAAAACGATCGCGCAGACTGTCACGAATTAGAAGCAGCGAAGTGCAGCTTATTAATATTTTAGACACTGATGATATTCATTTAGGGCCTATAAAAAAATCTTTAAAGCTTCAATCAGCATCGTCTTCGGAAAAGTTTAATAACAGTCAAGCGTCTTGAGTTGTATCTAGATAAAAAACGAACAAATTAAAAAATATTCTCAGTTGACGTTTGAGGAGTTTCTGTACAAAATTGTTATTATCCGTTATTTCATTTAAAGTTGAACTATTCCGTTAATTTTCTTCCTTTCATCTATGTTCTATTACCGTGTTGATTGTTCTTTTTTTTTTTATTATATATATTTTTTTTTTAATTGAAGAATTCATTTGTTCATTCTTGGTCGCTTTAAAGTCTTGCCGCCTCTCAGTCATGTGAATGTGTAATCTTGTAAATATAATGTCGCTTTGCGCATTGATTATGTTTAATGGTAAACTTTCGTACTAAAAGTACACAATAATTGTACTTGACTTTTTCTTCTCGAGTTTTTAGCATTAGGAATGTAGGCGCGCCACGTTACTCTGGCGTTCTGCTGTATAATAGAGGGAGAGAATGAAAGAGAGATAAAAGTTGAGAATAAGTGACGTCAAGCAATTGCATTATATAAAAACAAACCGTAAAGCGTAAATGGATATATACCTAATTTATATTTCGTGATACAATCGAGACTCATGACTGTATTATAATAGGTTTAAATTTTTTAATAAATATAGGAGAGCTATACGTAAGCTGCCGCGTTTACACTATGGTATTTGAGATTGTTTCAAGAAAATTTTGCAATTTTTTTTTTTCAAGTATGATTAAAGCTTCTATATTTTGATATAAAGATGTCTACCGTTATGCGTCTCATAACAATTACGTTTTTTCATCGACAACTCAAGCCTTGCTACTTATGATCCGATAGATGCTTTATGAGTTGAAGTATAAAATTGAAGTGAAAAAATAACAAATGGAGACAATTTGTTGGATAAAATTATTGTGACAGTAACAAAAACGAATGTCCCTCATGTAACGCGATATATATTTAATTATTAAGTTGTGTGTGCCTGTATTTTGTATGATCGAGTGCGTCCGACGAAGGAAATAAATGAAATATTCCTTGCTATCAAAAAATATAAATGTGTTTCCTTATTTCTTGGTGCGTTTCCAAGTACGTTCAATCAAAGGTTCAGTTCCGTTTTGGTGTCAAAAAGAAAAACAAAGCATATTAAGAAAGAAATTAAACGAGTTATCACCTAGAATTCTGAAAAAAAAATAAATAAAAATAATAATTCTTTGGATACAAAAAAAAATGAATATAAAAAATATATTTGCTCAGTGTGCTTGTTTATGTTTGGAGGTCGTTGACACGATGATTTTTTTCTTATGTCAGTTTGGTGTGGCAAGGCCGTCTAGACTGCACAATGATTATTACAAATAAAAAAAAATTTTTACATTCACCATATATAAAAAAAATACAAACAAAAATAATTAATCATTTATTATATGAAGTTGATTTTATCTGTCGAAAGATATTATATTCAAATGAAATGGCACCAAAACACTGCCTTTGCCATTCCAAACTTGGAGACTGCCAGGATATAAGCAGGCACATAAATGAGCGTGAGGAATCTTTCCTCGATAATATGAATGTAGCGAATACCAGAATGGTTTTGAGCCTTTGAATGAAAATAAAGGCCGCGCATCATTTTTTTTTACCTTTTCCATTTAACAAAAAAAAGATCAATATAATTTTTCAACATTGATGAAAGCATATCCGACAAACACGCATATACATTATGTAGGTAAGTTATTCATTTCAAAAGTCTGGTGCGTTCGCTGCAGTCAATATCGAAAAGTAAAAAAATGAAAAATGCCTTCCAATGATGCCACTGAATCTCAAAAGTATACATAAAAATTTCTCATTTTTTTTCTCACGGCATCTTTTTTTGTTTTTCATCACGATTCTAGGTGTGGTTATCAGAAAATCGCATGGAACAAATGCCCGTGAGTATAAATTATCAATGAAATGATAAATAAATTGAAAAATTGCTTCGTATAAATCCAGTATACTGCAATGAAATAAAATTATTTGTAGATGTGGTGTCCACCAACACCGCCGACATCTGATAATGATGTTTATGTGGATTATACCCTTGGATTCCTGTACGAGACTACACCAATGTCCGAAGCACAATTACCACCGGTGTACGTAAAGAAAGAGCAGAAGAGATGTCGAGTTGAAACATCGTCCAATGATCGCGATGGTCGTCGGCCAATGAAACGTCACAAAGAGGAATCTGTTTTTGCTCCAAGATCATTATTTGATCGTCCATCACCAGCGCTAATAAAAATGCGTCGTGATATGAAATTACACAAACATCGTGGAATTGTTCGTCCACCAATTCCAATGTCAAGTGTTAAACCAACAGCGATTAAACCGTCATTGGAACAAGAACAGCACGTACTAGATTGGATTGTTCATGAAGATTGGGCATTGTTACAAGCTATTCAAGTCTATCAAGGATTGCCGTTAAATCTCGTTATTCTATCACCAGGCCACACGCCAAATTGGGATTTAGTAGCGGATATTGTAAATAATACGTCGCGAATATACCGATCGCCAAAGCAATGTCGTGCACGTTATGAAACTGTCATCGTCCCAAGGGAAGAGGGGAAATTGCTGTATGATACCACGCCAAAGAAACAGAAGAAACAAAAGGGTGTCTATAAATTACCGCAAGTAGCCGAGGTAATAATAATTTCAAATAATATTCATATATGTGTATAATCATCGTTTCTATTATTATTTTCTTTTTCTTCAACAAAAAATATTTATTCATATTCTCGTCAGAAATGACGTCATTATTTTTATTTTTTGATTTTAATTATTATTATGATTGTTATTATTATTTTATGATTTTTTTTTCATTTTAATTTTCAATAATTTAGCAACAGAGTAAATCCAATCGTCCAATGCGTACATGTCAACTTTACTATCAGGACAAGAACAATTCATTCACCCTGATGTGCTGCCAACGATTCGATACAATTAAATCTGTATCGAATAAACGTTCACCAACGGTAAAGCCATTATTGGTCAATCCACTGATGAAAAATCCAAAGCATGCAGCAGTACTTGCTGAATGTGGTATACAATATGACAGTCCATTAACACCTATTGATGTTGCGATACGTCGGGCTGAAAGAATTGCCAAAGAAAAATTGAAAAATGTTGTCAATACCGTAAGTTTCTATCAATTAAACATGGAATAATTGTTAATGATCATAAAAAACATTTATAATGAAAAAATTATTCTGTATCCAAATTTTAGGTATTAACATCTGAGCAGCAGCAGGCAGCAGCCGCAGCGCGACTTGTTCAACAGCAACAAGCTGCAGCAGCTGCAGCGGCGGCAGCTCAACTTCAACAGCAACAGGCACAGCAATCTCAAGTTCAATCACAACAGGCACAAACACAACAAATACACATTGCCCAATCGCCACAACAACAACAACAACAACAGCAGCAGCAGCAGCAGCAGCTCCAACAGTCACAACAAATAGCAATTGCCGCTGCAACACAATCGCAGCAACATCAATTGACACAAATAATTGCGTCAGTGACAACAGCGAATATTGCCAGTGTTAAAGCCACTCCAACAAATACAATGGCACCAAGTGCGCAAACAGTTGTTACAACAACATTAAAACCAAGACAAGGTACAGCATTGCCAATACAAGACGTGCGTCCAGGTTCAACAATCGTAAACGTTGCTAATTTACAAGCAGCCCAACGGATAGCGGCGTCCGCGAGTCTGGCATCAGTGGCGCAAAATCAAACGGGTCTTGCGCAAAAAGGGGTTGTTGGGGTAACTGTGGCCACTGCTTCTGGAACAAAAACTCTCACTCAAGGACAACTGCAGTATTATCGCGCGCAACAATATATACGACAACAGCAATTGAAAGTGTCACAAAGTCTGGCGGGGAGCAGCGGTCAAAAAGGTTCGGTCGCTGTTGCCGTTGGTACACCGCAACAACGCGCGACATTGATGAAACAAGGTGTAGGTGGTGCTGGCACTTTAACACAAACGACATTGGGCAAACAAACGGTTGCACGTACCGTTTCCGAGTCGGAAATGGCCGCTTTAATTAAACGACAAGCGGCACTTCAACACGCAAAAACCCTTGCGCAAGTTCAAGTTCCTGCTCAGGGTGGTTTGAATCCGGCGCAAATTTTTGCACAGGCTGGTCTTCACGTACAACAAGCCGGTACATCAAGTGGCGGAACACCAGTCACAACACTTGTTAAAACTGCGGGAATGGTTGGAGTGCGACCAGCAACACCGCAACAAATACGGCAGTTGGCATTGCATCCGCAAATTTTAGCTCAGCGAAAATTACCGGGACAAAAAGTCACGCAATTGGCACAAATGACGAATAAAGCCGGCGTGCAAACGCAATTAATTGTACAACAATCGAAATCCATTCCCACAACGATGACTGTGCAACAAATTCAACAAGTGATAAAACACGTTCAGCCATCGACAATGCAACAGTTTGCTCATGTGTCAGCAGGTCAAGGTGTGGCACAGCCAGGACAAGTTGTGCTGGCTAAATCGCCATTACAAACACGAGTTATTCCAGTTTCAGTCTCGTCAGCAGCATTGAAACAAACAATTCAAGTGGTGACAGCGAGTAGTGCACAATTACGACAAGCCACACCACCGCAAGCAAAGCCAATTGTTACAACTGCAAGAGCAAGTCCAGGTCCCAGTCAACTGCGCCTTCATAATGTATCACAGGCAATTCATCAACAACAAGCACAGCAGCAACAGCATCTTCAGCATCAACAACAGCAGCAGCAGCAGCAGCAACTGGCGAACCAACAGGATTCATTAACGAAATAATTCGTGATTTTATTGAACTCGTGTAAGTTCAACAAACGGTGAAAATAATTTGTTAACGATTGAGTGTTTCTTTTTTATTCGACATAAAACATTCCACATTATCGTCACACGATTTGAAATAAAGCTTCAACTGTTTAATGATAGAATATTGTATGTGCTCGAGAGTTTCAGTGATGGATTGTGTTTTATCTTCAAACAGTGTAATTTATATTTGTTTATTTTGAAATGATCAGAGATACAACGCAGTCAGATGTATATATATATAGTTTCGCGTTAGTTTTATTAACGCAACCAGCGTAAAAGCGATAATTTATCGAATAACAAAAATGAACTCGATGAGAATGGAGGGGACCCATGAATTTTTTCGAGTATTGTATTTTCAGTTAAACGAAAAAATTATTTCGTGGTAAAATTTGTCGTTTTTTTTTTGTATTTGTCTAACTATTTTATTTTTCGCCGTATTTTTTACACAACGCTTGATAAACTAAATATAGGAACAGTGGTTATGTTTAGTGATGGCAGTGAAGGAGTTGTAAGTCTTGTTAAAAGCAAGTGAAACAAAAATAAACATTTATGACAAAAGAAAAGAAAAACAATTATGACAAATAACATGCTCGCTCTAGAAAATTACTATTTATTCGAAAAGTGAGTTGTACAGAGGAATTGTATGCGACATCATCAGGAAACAAGAATAAAAACATTCAAATCCTGCTCTGTATCATATTCATGTATAATAGATACTGAAATAAATATCATCTATGGAAAATTATACAATTTATTTATAATTAATATCAATTTCTACCATCTAACATTGATTATTTAATATTGACCGTCTTATTATCAGACACCTTCATTTAAAACTCGAGATATTTTTCAATTAATATAATTAATATTTTATCGCAATTAATTCATGGCACATATTTTTGAACAGGGTCGAGTTTGCTCCCCTTTCTTAAAAATTTTACTTTTATATACATGTACGAACGGGAGCCAATTCGACTCTGCTCGATTTTTCAGGTAAATATCGTGATGAAATATTTATCTGTATTGAATGTTTATATCGTGTATTCCAAATTCACACATAATACTTGGCCTTGGCAAGTATATTTTCTGTTTTTTCGCTATTATTTTCTTCCGCCCCGTAATGGCTGTCGTTTAGAGCAATTCTTTCCCTTCTACTCGTTTGGCCTTGAAATATCACAATACGTCATTGTTAAATTATTAATTAATTCAATTGAAAAGGAATATAAAGGGAAATGTTGATTCTTAATTGTCGGAAATAATAAGATTAATTACGACAAATACATTTCGTAATTCACTGCAAGATAAAGAAATTCAATGCCGCGCAGTTGGAAGTAGTGACCCCTGCAAGAAATTTTAAGTCTTTGTACTTTAGGATTTTTTATCCGGGCAAACAAACAATTCGGCACGATTTTAGTTATATTACATAAGTGTTTCACAGGTACTTTAAAATGGTTTGGAGCCCAACGAATGTGTAGAAATAGATAACGCATTAATTCATTCATTTCTACGTTGTTTTACAGAAAAAAATTGCCGGCTCTCAAAGTGTCTTCAGTACAAAGAGTTAATATAATACTTCATGCGAATAATTATTAGATTACTATCACTGATGAAAATGCCAAATGTTATTTGGAATTAATTATGAAATAACTAAAATATGACCCTTAAACGTTACGCGATACCGCACATTTATGATAAATTTTGATAATGAAGCAAGATATATTTTATTGAATGTTGTGATATGGTTTAAATATCATTTAATATCAGTGATTTGAATGATTGAAAAAATTAAGCACAATGCCAAGTTAAATTTATCTTTGACTTTGTCGCAGATATTGTTTGAGCCTCGAAATGTTTTTCGGTTTCATCATACAATATCTCAATCAGATATTATAGATAACCATAGATGTATTGTTTTTCAATTGCGCATATGCAAAATAAATTCATAAAATATCTTTGTATCACATTTTTTTTTATGATTACTGTGCCATGTTTAATTTTATTTATCGATTTTTCCGGCATAGAATATTATGTGATATAAGATAAAGTGCTCGCACGCCGCATTTTGGGAGAGTTACATATAAAAGAACAAACATCACTATCGCAATATCATTTTGCACAAATCAATCGAGCCGGTTGTATAATAAAACATTCGATTTAAATAAGTACTTGGCAAACATTTATATCGAATTTCAAAAAGTATAGGATTTATCACCAATTTGCTCTGACAATTTCTTCGAAATCATACAATTTCCTTAGAATAAATAGCTGAGTTTCTCGATGACGCGACACATTTAATTCAATTAGTGTTAATAGTTGATATAACTACATTTTTAATATTGCGTATTGAATCACTGAATATTGCATCAAGATAAAAATACGTCTGCATTTTCCTCATTTATGCCACATAATGAAGGTTGTATAAATCTTCTTGTTTCAACATATTTACTATAAAGGAAAACCACAATATTAATCACCCAATTGCTTGGGATTTTTTGTTCCCTCGTCCGTGCGTCATTTCAATGTAATTGCTTTCAACAAGATGATATGTCAGTCTGTGCATATATAAACAATTAAACCGCGTATTCTGGTGAACAATTGTACAATGGCTGATGTGCAGTTCTATGGTATTAACTATTTACAACTTAGTTTAACATTTGTCATCCCTGTGGTATTGTTAATATATTTATATACGCGCTATAAATTGACTTATTGGAAACGTCGGGGTTTAGAGCAATTGTCCGATACCGATTTTATATTTGGCAATTTCAAGGATGCTGTTCTATTTCGCACAGCACCAGGCTGGCATCTGGGAGAACTGTATCGCAAGGCGAAAAGCGATTTACCTTACATTGGTTTTTACATTTTTCACAAACCATGTATACTACTACGAGATCCAGAAATCATCAAACATTTTCTAATCAAGGATTTTGAAAATTTCTCCGATCGTCATTTCGCCGGTTCAACGCAGAAGGACAGTATTGGAATGAGAAATCTTTTTGGATTGAAAAATCCAGCGTGGAAGTACTTGAGAACGAAAATTACGCCAACACTTACGCGTGGTAAATTGAAGCAAATGTTTCCGTTGATGAGTGAAACTGGCGAGCCAATGATGGCGTATTTGAAAACGAAAAAGCTCGATGAAAGCAGTGGCAAAAACATTGTCGATGTACAAGAACTCAATTATACATTCACCGTTGATTTGATTGCCAACATTGCTCTTGGGACTAAAATGGATTCGTTCAATTATCCCAATGCTGAATTTACCAAAGCTGGTATGTGTCATTTATTATCGGACTTTCATTGATATATAATTAATAATGCGATTTGTTGTTTGTGTGCAGTCATGCAATTTTTCCATGGATTCAAACGCATGGTGGCATTGGTGACAGTTTTCTTTATGCCAGAGCTTGTTGATAAGATTGGCTCGTTGATGCTCTTCAACTCGCAATTTGTTCGTAAAGTTTTTTGGGACGCAGTTGAATCGCGCGAGAAGTCCGGAAACAAACGCGGGGATTTCATTGATTCATTGGTGCAATTAAAGAATGGCCAACAAAATCCTGTTTACAGTAAATAATAAAAATACATTTGAGTAATATAAAATACAAGTAGAAAATAATGATTAAAAATCAATTTGTAATAATTGTATGTTCGTTCATAGAGTTTGAGGGGGAAAATCTTCTCTATCAATCAGGAACATTTTTCTCTGGATTCGAATCGAGTTCAACAACGACATCATTTACAATAATGGAGTTGGCGAGAAATGAAGAAGTTCAGGAACGAGCACGAAGTGATATTTTAAAGGCTATTGAGTTGCATGGATGGACATATGAGGCTTTTAATGAGATGAAGTATTTGGATCAATGCGTTGCAGAAGGTGTTCGATTACACCCACCAGTTTCTACTATTGACAGATATACCCGCAACGATTATAAAGTAAGATTAAAATATAATTTGTCAATTGGCTGTGCGTCATCAATAATAAAATATATATAAATTGTTTTATATTGTGATTTTTTAGTTACCGGGGAGCAATATCACAATTGAGAGTGGTACACCCGTCTATATTTCGCTTTATGGTCTTCAAGAAGATCCCCGATTTTTCGATGAGCCCCATATGTTTAATCCCGATCGATTTGGCGATGGTCAAAAAGTTTCCGATGCATATATTCCCTTTGGCATCGGTCCCAGGATGTGTGTTGGTAAGTGAATTCCATCTATACATTACCATGTTACAGAATTAATTATTTATTGAGTTAAATTGAACAGAAATTATAGTAAAATATGAATTGTAGGAATGAAAGTTGGCCAATTACACGCGAAAATAGTGATTGCAATGATATTAAAGGAGTATAAAATATATCAGAGTTTTAAAGACAAAAGTGAATTGGATCCGCGGTCGACTTTTACCGCAGCTGCGAATGGAATTAATGTTGAATTCATAAAATTAACGTGACAATTTTGATAATATTTTATGAATACAATATAGTTTTTAAAAATGAATAATTTTATCACATGATAGTAATAATTTATACATTTTATGAATAAAAAACTTATTTAAATGTTGCGGCTGGCGTTTTTCAAGAATGATTGTAAGTACTGTTATTAATAAATCATATAAAGAATGGGGCTCATTGACACATTGGATCCTGAATATTAATCCAAATGAAGATAACACCAAGTAGTGCATATTGGCAACAAGTAATATTGTGCAATATGTGAAAACGATATCTATACTTTTTAGAATCAATAAGATAAAAGTGCCACGATAATAGATTTTACACAATCAGTGGCATTTGATAAATATCATGTCAGTATTTATAACGAATTCATTCGGGACTCAGTAAGCCTATCACGATGGTCGACTATCTCACAATTTCGGCGACATCTGTCGTAATTATTATTGGAATTTTTTACGTGTGGGCAAATTACAAATTAAATTATTGGCAGAGATTGGGTGTTCCAACTCTACCTACGAATATTTTATGTGGTAACATTAAAGATGCAGTACTGTTCCGATTGTCACCTGCATATCTTCTCGGTCGTTTGCATAATGAGGCAAAGAGTGATTGGCCATTTTTGGGGGTTTATATTATGCACAAACCATTTCTTCTTTTGCGAGATCCCAAACTTATAAAGCAAATGATTATCAAAGATTTTCATATCTTTCAAGATCGCGCGTTTTCATCACGCAATAAATATGATAATTTTGGCACTGATAATCTCGTCGCGCTTAAAAATCCAGAGTGGAAATATTTGAGAGGAAAATTGTCACCGACATTTTCCAGCGGGAAAATAAAACAAATTTTTGGTTTGATGATTGAATCGACAGACTTTTTAAAAGCTTTCATAGATAAAAAATTCGAGGACGATGCAAATGCAATAAAATCTATTGAAGTGCAGGAAATGAACAACATGTATACAACAAATGTTATTTCCTCTGTGGCTTTTGGTGTAAGCACCAATTCATTTGATGAACCAACGCCAGAGTTCTATCAGTACAGTAAGTTTCCAATGAAATTTATTGAGACAATAATCGATCTATTGTATAAATCCAAAGCATCAATTATTTGTCGACAGGTCGAGTTCCGTTTACCATGAATTTCAAGAGAATATTTCAACTATTTTGCATATTCTTTTTTCCAAGTCTAACGAGTTTTTTTCACCATTCATTCTTTGGTGAACATACGGATTATTTCCGCAGGGTATTTTGGAATTCAATGAACGCCAGAGAGTCCGAGAAAGTTGAAAGAGGCGACATCATAGATTCATTGCTGAAATTAAAAAATGAAAAGCAAGAATCAACTTTTAGTGAGGAAGTATTTTGTCACATATCAAATATTCAATTAAATATTTTTTTAATTACTATATAAATGGTATTAATGTATTAGAATTCGAGGGTGATAGTCTTGTGGCACAATCGGTAATATTTTTTATCGCTGGCTTAGACACAAGTGCAGTGACAATATCTTTTGCGCTGTGGGAGTTGGCGAAAAATCAAGAAATACAGAAACGTGCCATGTTGGAAATTCACGAGTGCCTCAGAGACAATGGTTTGACTTATGACGTTGTTATCAATATGAAGTATCTCATGCAAATAATTAATGAGACATTGAGATTGTATCCACCCGCTCCTATTATCGATCGAGTTGCCAGTCAAGACTACAAAGTATACATACGGAATTATCGTGATTGATAGATATTATGCAAATGTTTGTAATGTAGCATAATTTTTTAGATTCCAGACAGTGATGTGACAATTACAAAAGGTACAATAATATATGTGGCCCTTCCAGGCATTCACATGGATCCCAAATATTTTCCAAATCCTCAAAAATTTGATCCCGATCGATTTAACGATGAGCAAAAGCACGAAATTCAATCTTGCACTTTTATGCCATTCGGTGAAGGACCTCGTACATGCATTGGTATGCAAAATCTATCAATTTAAATATTTCTATTGGAAAATTCTTCACGAATAATTCGAACATATGTATTAACGAAAAAATAAAAAAATAAAATATCATTTTAAAGGTATGAGAGTTGGTATATTACAAACTGCAGTAGGTATTGCGAGAATTTTAAATGATTACAACGTGTCAGTTAATCCGAAATATCAAACGAAAATTAACACACGAAGTATATTCACTGCGCCAGCTGATGGAGTTCATCTATTTTTCAAAAAGCTCGGAGTGTGATTGTAAACTTAAAAAAAAATGTTTCACAACGTAAACATCAATAAATACAATATTATTATAATTAAATTCAAAGAATAATATTCAGCATGCATATTGTAATTAACATGATGTACCTTTGTTTATAATAAACTCGATATGTATATTTCTGCATGAAATAAAAATAATTTACCCAATAAAAAGTGTCTTTAATAACAAGAAAGGACAATGTAAATATGTTTGTAAATATGGGAGATCTACGTTGACTAATGTTTTGAATAATGCGTAACGTCGTGTGCGCAATGTTCACAAAAATGGCGACAAGACAATATTGCAGTGTATGAGTCATGAATCTCCTTTCGATACTGGAGAATCCTACCTAATCAATCTTTACTACGTTCATCTCAAGAACAATTCCACAATTTGATGACTGTTACGTTGAGTGTTTGTGTACCATTGACAATACATAATTGCGTTTATAATCATTTTTATATCAATTATTTACTATCAATGACAAATTTTCGATAATAATATCGTTATTATTTTGAATATTATCCATTTGACACAAAATCCTGTGGTTGCGCATAGGTTAACTGACGACATGCAATAATGGAATTTTAACATTATTCATTAAAAATGGCTGAGTTGAATAATTTCAATTTTTTATTCTTTTTACTGATATTATTTTGTAATGTTGCTCAATATGTAAATTCATATCGGGGACTTTCCTCACCAGCGAATCATGCTTACACTACACGTACGTTCTATATATATATATATATATATATATATATATATAAATATGTATATATTGCGCAACATATACTTCATCATGTATAACAATTAATCAATTTACGTTTTTGTTTAAATTTAAGGTTTTTTGATAGATGAAAACATTTGTCATCCACTTGGACCAAGGCGAGACTTGTTTGAGATAAACGATCATTCGCTGCGTCTACAGGATATTGCTATGATATTACGTCCATCAGACATATTTGATCGTTGGATTGATCGTACAGCTAATTTACTATGCAAATTCGTGGTAAAAGTGCGAAAAGGAGAGCATTTAATGGCACTCATTCAAAATATGTCATTTCGTAAAAGAGGCGATGAGTGTTTGGATTATGTAATGGTGAATATTTTGATTACCATACATATATTAATGTTTCCTCATATTACCTTTTAATCATCATGTTTTTCCTCCGATTTCTATTTTAGTTTAGACGAGAAGATCATCACAAAACCGAAAAATTTTGTGGCCGATTTGATCGTCATAAAACGGACAATTTACCTGATTATACACCGAAAATTTATGGTGACTTTGATATCAAAGGAGAAATCGAAACAACTATATTTGTATCGAAAGAATCTCTTCGTCATGACGAGATGCCGTTGAATCTCACAATTGTATACACTCCATATAAAAGTAAAGGTAAGAGACAAAAACTTTATATGACTCATATGAGAAACTAATGACAATCCACTATTATTTCCATTAAATTGCTAATTTGTTTTCACCTCTTTCTTGTTAGGCTGCAATCGTCTAATTTACAATAATACCAGTAATTATTATCGATATCTTAGTGAAATCGATAGTTGTTTAGCGGAGGATTATTTTTGCGACGGTATTTATAATTGTATTCCAGCAATTTGTATGGATGAGGAAAATTGCGCTGGTGAAATACACAGTAATGGCACTGGATCTAAAGTGACAATAGGCGCAGTAACAACAATATTATTGGGCTTTATTATATTTGTCATAGGACTTTACATATGCAGGCGCCATAAAAAATTGTGTTGGTCGTCCGATTGTGCTGGTCCCGATGCAAACGATGATCGTCTCAATACCGGCGAAAATTTGTCATCAAATTCAGCAAATCAATCCGTCCCAACAGCCCCCATGCTCGAAGTATCGGTTCTTTCATCAGCAATCGATAAAGATTTGCCACCTAGTTATGACTCATTGTTTCCTGAACGTACTAATCCTCCCACATCAACATAAATTATTCGGTAATTATTTAATGTTCAATAATTGCACGCTCACCCGATGGACTATTTAATGTTTTAATTAGATAGTGACCGGAATTAATTTTTAATATTGAACATTGACCGAAGCTTGCCTTGAAATTTTTTTATTTCAAACAATCATGTAATTGAGAATAATCATGGAATAGTGAATTATAATTCGAGATATTATGAGCAAACATTCGCCAAACTGTTGAAATGAATCAGACAAATATTGCAATAGTGATACAGTGGTAGTAGTAAGTAGTATTATCGATTAATTTTGAATTAATACGTATGAATGTTGCTGTAGTTATTTGGAATTTTTATATTATATGCCAACTTAAGTATATCTGTTTTATCTTTTTGTACGAAATGGTTTAATATCGCTATTACAATTGGATACGTTTACTGTCATTGTAGCGATACATTATTGTTATTATAAATGCAATATTACATAAATTCACATTTTGTATGAGGTGATACAAGTTTTAATGGTCCATTTGAGATGATAATGTCAAAACACTTAACAAATATTTGTACAAAAAAAAAAGGGCCTTAAACAAATTCAATGTTTCATATAGTAATAATGAGGATAATAATTATAAAAAATTTTAATTCGTCACTTCCAAATGTTCTGAGAGCCAAAGTGCAGCATTTATTATCTCGTCAATTTCGACTGGTCCAGAGCTCAATGGATGATTGTCATCATAAACAAGCATTCTAAATTCCACACAATAATATAAAATGTTATTTGACCTCAGTATTAAAATCATGTTTTTTATATATATATACAGGGTTTTATATAAACTTACTTTGTTTCAACGCCATTGGCTTTCAATCGATGATACCAATGTTTGCCTTGCGATGGTGGTACACGAAGATCATTTTTTCCAATGCACATCAATGTCGGTGCTTTCACTTTATCAACATGAACAATTGGCGAGCATTTAAACATTTTTAAAACCATATTTTCGGCATCTGTCAAGGCATTATCATCATTTGAACTTGACTGACGATAGAGCTGATTTGTTACAGCTGCGCACCTTATTAATTAGAAAAAAACAATAACATAGAAATTAATTATGATACTCTGAAATTATGAATTGGAAGAGCGTAATTAACGTATTGGTAATATAAAATTTAACCAAAAATTTTTTAAATATTAATGTTATTATTTTGTAAATATATATATAGATAAATTTGATGATAAAAAACGGAATTTGATTGCTCGACTAAGCTTACAGTATATCATGGCCAAGCGCCATTTTCTCGACTTTAAACAGTGCATTGCGACTGAAATATAATAATTCGCGAGTTATCGTATATCAATAATATATATAATTATAATTTAATTGTAAAATGGTAATAATCAAAAACCATTTGATATTCTTTTGAATAGATGTAAAATTAATTACCAATCAGGTATATCGGAAATGGTGAACATGGCTGCAATATCTATCACTGGATTTCTTGCTATGACAACTTTGTATAAATCCTGTTAAAAAAAAATATAATAGTAAATAACTTTTATTAATGAAAATAATTACTGTGAACTGCAATTTATTTTCTGTATCATACACTGTATTGGCCGCTTAAGTGAGCGACCAAAAAACCACCATGAGATCCACCACTGAGGCCAATTTTTTGCGGATTCAACCATGGGTATTTCGTTATTGCTTCTTGAGTGGCAATTACACAGTCTTTTACATCAACATTACCAACACGGCCTTGAAGATACTCCACATTTTCAGCGCCCATTCCAATGGATCCACGATAATTTATTTGCAATATTCCAAATCCTATACATCGATCATTTATATTAATAATATATTGTATTAAAAATAAATCAATTGACTTATATATTACCAAGTAATGCTAGAAGAGATGATTCGAGAGTGAATATATTTGCGTATGATGAATGTGGACCACCATGAGGAACAATAATCAACGGATATGAGTGGGCATCACCGCTTTTTGGCCCATAATACATAAAATTAAAATCTCCTATAATTCAAAAAAGTATCAATAAACTTTTTTATTAATTCAGTTTATCTTGTTAACACGTAAAACAATACTCACTGACTTTCTCATCATTATTGTAAATATATTCGGTAGCTTCATATTTGAGATTTTCCGAACCATTCAATTGCATTGGCGTCGAGACTTTATGAAATTTCATATATTCTGGATTTTGATTATTAAATCGTCCAATGATTAAATGCGATGGCTCCATAAGTGATGTTTTAGCAAACAGTAATACGTCATTTTTTGCATCAAGGAAACTCAAACTGCTCATGTCATTCGCAATTTCCGTTAACACTTTTGTTTCTAAAGTGAACAATAGATAAGTTCATCACCATCGGCCCATCACTTATTGAATTTTTTAGTGAAAAAAAAAATATATTATTTATAAACGTACCGATATGCAATGCGTATGATCGGACATTTGATCGTTGTGGCGTTCTGAAGAATAAATATTTCGAATCGCTACTCCAACAATTTTGTGGAATATTTTGATTGTACAGTCCGTAAAAAAGTTTCCCATTATCAATACCAATACTTTTACGAACAATGTCGATAAGTATATCCGGCTAATATATAAACAAAATTATTAAAGGAACATAAAAATTATAATGAACGAATTATAGATCGAAAGATATTATAAATTCAAAATAGAATTAAATGATGATTTTCATGAAAAATTTACCAATTTTTTATTGTCTTGCCAATTCATATGCATTAGTCTATGTGCATGATGATGGGGTCCACTGACTTCTCTCTCAAGCCAAACAAGATGTTTACCGTCTTTGCTAAATCGCGGCGAGCGAACACTACAATTATCAGCCGAAAGTTTTTCTAAAATAATTAAACTCTGTGTTATCACGTTTGGTTTATCGAACATTTAATAATACAATTATTGGGTTAAAGACATGAATTATTAATACAAACATACCGAATTTTCCATCCTTATGCTGGAATATCCAGGATTGCCGGTTGGTACAAAACATCAATCCTAAATGTCTTGGCTCATGTTTCCACGCAACGCCAATGATGGCATCATCATTCGGTGACCAAACTACTTGCCCCAGTGACAATTCATCCGGAATATCAGATAAAACGTTAATCGAGTTTGAAGACGTGTTCAAAACAACAACAACGGGATGCTGTTTACCAACCAATTGTTCGCCCCAATCTGGTTTGTAAATATATTCATTTCCCTTTGTCACTTCCTCTTTATTTGATTTGTCTTCATTATTCGCCGGCTGTTGTTTATAGAATGGCTCGGATTTTGTTGCTTTTTTTTCAGCAATGTACATCAATATTGTTCCGTCATGAGACCATTCAAATGATCCAAATTCACCTACGACGAGAAAATCAATGAATTAAATATAAATTGTTATTTTTCTTCTCATTATTTCCTTATTGATTTGTCTGGAACGAAATTCATTTAGGTATGATATATATTATTTTATTCATACCGTCGGTGTACACATCGCCATGAACATCAAGTGCAGACAAATCATAATTCTTCAGTAAACATTGCTTGTTCCATATCTCAATAAATTGTTTGGGCAGACCGTTCTTATCTTTTGATGATGGTGCGGATCTTAATATTGCGCGATATTGTCCGTCTTCACTAATTGCTGATAAAAGTCTATACATTTATAATATAAAATAGTAATATATTTGTCTGTTTATAAAATAATTGATAAATAAATTATTTATACATATATCTAAAATTTTTAGCTACATATACATACTCTGATGTGGTATCATTCGGAAAAGTTTCCGTGACAACATCAAAATCCGATGTTAATGTGTAATCTATCATGAATTTCTGATTAATTGATCTCTCCAAATTACGTTGAGACCAATTGCCTTGTACAATTATACGTGATTTTGTCAATGATTTAATTTTCGCTGAGCTTAAAGATGGAATTTGAGCAATATATTTATATAATTTTGTCACCTTATCCATCTGCAATGAAGACAATGATAAGATTTATAAATACACCATTTGTTATATATCACTTCTATGTGATTAAATGAAATTAAATGGTGTGATGATGACCATTATTTGTTTACTATATATCCCATACATACTTGTGCAGAAGACATTTTTTATCGCACCTTTGTGGCTTTAAAAAAAAAAAAAGGAAAATGAACGATGTATTTATGAGTAGCAGTACAGAAATCTCATCAAGTTGTGACTCCACGAATTCTTATCAATTTGTATCGCACAAAATCTCAACACTTGATAAAAAAAAAAAACTATGGTTAAACCTACTGAATACAGTTATACGTCCCTTCTCTCTTATTTGAAGCAGTGGATTGTTGGTAAATTGAATTTACTGAATTGCTTGCAAGTATGGTGGCGCTGTATGTCACGGAATCATTTCGACATCGCCTCATATTTTAATTCAAATTCAAATATGTATGAACAATGTCGACCATTGGCAGACAATTAACATGTAAATATGAATAACAATTGACAAAATACAAATAAATAAGAATTATTTATTCAAATATATAACCGCATATGGAAAACATATAATTTTATCACATAGAATATACATATATTTCAATATGACTGACTTTATTTTTAATAATTAAATATAAAACAACTTTATGCTACTTATTGGAATTTTCAGTTGATCATTACATCCCATTAAATACGATTTATTTCTCTATTAATCTTTTCTCTGGACTAGTTAGTAATAATCACTTCCTTTTCAATTCAATGATTCTATTATAGGAATCAATAATTAAATTATAAACATATTATTCATACACTTATTTAATTGCTTTGTAATAATAAATATATATTGCCAACACTTTGATATATCTTTCAGACCAAGATCTAACTTCTTGCCCATAATCATAAACAATTACCAACATTTATGTGAATGTAGAGACACATTTAGGCTACATACACCATCACGTTAATTATTTTCTTGTCGTTTATTACCTTCCAAACAGGTGAATCAGTCACTAATTGTCCCGTAGCAATTGTTCTTCGAAATTTTCTTGGAGTGCCACTGGTCGTCTCGCAATTGAATTTTCGTTTTTTTGATAAATTCCCCGTTCCAACACATTCAACAATGGAAATTGATAAATTATCAACTGCCATAGCATCCACTTCACCAGACGATGACCCTCCAGTAGTGCCAAGTTGAATATTATGTCGGTCTTTCCATCTATTTAACCAATCAACACTCGCTTCAAACTTTTCTGATCCACCTAGAGTGGCATGAAAATATTTGGCTTGTGCTCGGATCATTGATTCATTTACTGGTGTACCAGTAGCCTGTCGTTCTTTAAACCACATCAACGTTTTTTTATCAACGAGCTGATTGGTAAGTGGTGGCAAACATTTTTTTTTCAATGGTACTCCACCATCCATATTTTCATTTATATTGTCTTGCCATTCATTCAATTTATGTTCATTCTTTTTCCATGTAAGCACTGTTGTTGGATGTACATCGAGTTTACTAGCGATTACAGATCCTGATATACCATAATTTAATTCTTTTATCGCTTTTATTTTTATTTGCAATGGTTGTGATTGGCATTGCTTTTTTTTCGGTACAAGTATTGACATTGTATTCCACTGATATATTGTATTTGTTTTGTTTGAAAGTGGTGAATGTTATGGGGACTGAAATTACAGAGAGTTGATTGTATAATATATATGTATAGTCAAACCGGTAAGAGAATATACCACGGGTTATTTAACCTTTTATTCCCCTCCACTGAATCAGCATGCATCTCAATTGAATCGCAATATGAAATAGTCTCACCAACGCATCCGTCACAAACACAATGTCTGTGGTGTATATTTATACACTGTACACATGAGTGAATCAGAGAATACAATATTCATTATCAAATTGTGATACTGCGTTTATTCTAACGAGAGTATCTATTATATTATGTCCAAAAGAGCAGTTACTTCTATGTTGTTGGCGTTGTTGAGTCCTTATTCCATTTGGGCTACTCAATTATCGCTCTTGGTGTTGAGATACTTATACCAAGAATATTAAATTGATCGTTGACCTTTCGATGGCGCTAGTGTTGAAAGTCCCACAGTTGCTTTTTTTTCTTCAATATGCATCTAATGGCGTCCATTGGTAGCAATGATAGTGATTGGTATGTTGAGTGTATCCATAACAAACTGCATTCAATCGTCAAATCAATTGTCATTTATTAAAAATCAATAAAATGTTAAAGATGGAATATAAAATAAATTATTGCAATAAATTGCAACATGTTCTTATATGATTGTCCTCTAACAATTGTTACCAGTATCAAGATTATAGAAGGACAATCATTATATACCATCAGTTGTATATTTATTATGTGCTCGTAGCTATAAACAGCAAAATATCTGTTTATTTTGAGATAAAGAAGGGAGGTGAGAACTTGGATTTATTTTGAATAAAATGGAAAAATATCAGGTATTGGGCCAAGTCGGCGAAGGTTCATTCGGTCAAGTGTACAAAGCTAAAAAACGTAGCAATGGTGAAATTGTCGCTTTTAAAATAATAACAAAGGTAACTATACAATTAATTAATTTAAATATTCACAACTAACATACTTGCGACAATTATGCAAGTGAGGTATTGAAATTTAATTTATTATTAGCGAGCACGAACATTTAAGGAACTGAGGGGTTTACGTCAAGAGTGTGAGATTCAACGTCATCTCCATCATCCCAATATTGTCCAAATGATTGATTCATTTGAAACAGAAAATCAAATTGTTGTTGTTACTGAGTATGCCGATCGTGAACTCTACGAAATTTTAGACAAAGAAGGCCGATTCTCAGAGGAAAAGGCACAAATGATTGTTTGTGATTTGGTATCAGCGCTTTACTATTTACACTCCAATCGTGTATTACATCGTGACTTAAAACCACAAAATGTTTTAATTGAAGCTAATGGAATAGCTAAATTGTGTGACTTTGGTTTTGCACGGAGTATGAGCACGGGAACTCATGTACTTACATCAATCAAAGGCACACCATTGTACATGGCGCCCGAGCTTATTGAAGAATGTCCATACGATCACAATGCAGATTTATGGTCACTTGGTTGCATTGCTTATGAGATGATTGCCGGTAAACCACCATTTCAAACCACTTCTATTCTACATTTAGTACGTTTAATACGGTTCGAAGCAATCCAATGGCCCGATTTCATTTCATCCAATTGTAAAAGTTTTTTGCAAGGTTTATTGCAAAAAGATCCGTCAAAACGTTTATCGTGGCCCGATTTACTCGATCATCCATTTGTTAAAGGTGGAATTTTATTAGTAAATTGCGCTGCTTCAACATCATTTACAACTCCTCTATCTCCCAGTCAAGCACTCGCAAAAAAACAGCAACTTGAAAATTTATCGCTACGTACGACAAATCCATCTCGAATATTGGAAACAACAATTAAAAATATTCAAGAGCAAAAAAATTATCGAACGTGCGTTTCTCAACCTAGATATCCAATGGTACATGGTGACGATGCCATTTGTCAACGACCAATCGCTCAAACATATCGTCATCCATTGGGACACAGTGATCCAAGTGGTACGGATTCGACAGCGAGCGTTGATGTATTGCTTGGTAATCTCAGTTTGCGAGCGTCACTTCAAAGTGATTTAATCACAGCTGCTGATACATCGCCAATTAACTGTCTCAATAGTGCATGTGTATTACCGACAATAGATATACCAAATTGTTTATCCGAATATCCGCAAAATGTTAATGAGAATACATCAGTCAATCAATTAAATATCAATGGCGAATTTATCGACGGTCACAATCAACAAAGTCGCTTGAGCCGTGATTATGAACAGGAATTTGGAAAAGATGAAGAGGATAATGAGCAAAATAGGCGATTGCCGGATTGGGAGGCAAGAGTAGTTGATCAACATATTGAAAATGAAGAGTGGATTGCATTTTTACAGCGTTCAATGGAAGAAGTGATTGAAGGTGAAATAGCGTCACTAATTGAAGAGACTTGTCTATCAGTATTTGTATCGCCTCTAAGAAATTCAGCGGCAAGCTGTCAAGTTGTTGAATACGTTGCGTGTCTTTTGTCATTGCCATTTGTTGTTTCAATATGTCAAGAGGATTTAAACAAAATTCAACGAGTTTATCTTGATGTTAGAGTAGTTCCAAACTTGGTCTGTGCAATGCGACTGTTGATGACGGTATGCACAGATAGTGGAGATAGAGCGATTGTAAGTGGCAATCAACAGGCTACACGATCAGCCTCAACACTGTCTCCTGATGAACTTCAAGCACTCGAATGCTCAATGCTCATTTTATGCCGACTTGTATACGCTAATGAACAATTTTTAACGCAATTTTGCGATGCTATTTATATTGTTAATGGTATACCGTTGCTGCAGCAATTATTCACATTGGAAAAACGAAAAGCTCGAGTTGTGGCTGATTTATTAGCAATATTAAATAATATATTGAGAACCCAACCCGAAAATACTGAAGTAGTTGAACAAATTGTGTTTGGTACTAAAAATCCCAGTGAGTATTTAACGTTCATTTCATTTTATTCGTTGTTCATTTCGTTTATTGGTAGCATGAATTAATAATTTTAGGTGAATCAATTGACCAATTGACGAAGCTGTTGAACCACCGTCAACACGTTGTAAAGACGCGGGTGTGTACACTAATTCGACTATTGGCACGATTTTGTTGCACTTCTCTTCAACGAATATGGGGAAAACCTTTGAGAAATTTAGTGGTGCAACTCACAAACGACAACGATAATACCGTAAAAAATGTGTGTTATTTTTTTCTTTCATCTTACATTTATTTATTACATTATATTATTTATATTTGTTTTATTATTCATTTATTTTTGATTTGTTTATTTTTTCCTTTACCATTTGTAGACGGCAAAAAATACTATCAATGAACTTGAACAATTGATGTATTATAATCAACAGCGTCCCACGAACTGATACACAAGGCTGTCATCTTAAATATGTGTTTATGATTTCACTTTATGATATTAATATGACAATAACATTGTATAAACATATGTATATAAATGATTATATATTTTTTATTAATATGTAGCGGTATGTAATTATTGCTTGATTTGATCAATAGTTATTATAATTATAATACAATGGCAATCAATCAAGGAGAGATGGGAAGAAATTTATTAAATTGACAATATCAATTTCTTCTTTTTTTTTCCCCTTACGTGCTCTGCATTCGTTTTTGTACATAGCCTGCAATTTTATAATGTCTTTTTCACTCATTTTTTTCCGTTGACCAATCGCAGCTCCCTCTTCTATCGGTGTAATCGTTGGCTCGTCATTCTTCGAAAAAGCATTACTACTGTAGTGCATTACACTGCTATAATCGTATCCCACATTGAAATCAGTTATAATTTTATCATTGTATTTATTAAAATTATGCTCCTTGCCGTCTTCAATATTTTCCCAGTGTATCTTGACGTAATCATCGCGATCGGATGCACTTTGCTGATGATAAAATCCCACAGCGTGTAAAATCTCATGAACAATTGTTCCATGTTTAAGACAATTTGGCGTTTGAAGATTAATTATTTGACTTTCACCCTGTTTCCCAACTGACGACCAGCATCCCGATTGCCGCCCTTGGAATATCACATAGTCTTTATCAATTGTTTCGTTATATTCTTTGAATAATAAGCATGTATTTTTGTGATATTCATTTATTGCTTCATGAATTTTTATCACTTCTGCATTATCTAACAAAGAAATAGTTATCGGCATTTTTAATTTATTTCGCAAGTATTATGATCAAACACATTGTATTATAAATAGTCTCATTGATATTAATTTTATTTCAACATGTAGAATGGAGTAAAACACCTTTTTTGTATTTAATCTTGAGGTAATGCATGAAACTTACCGAAATCGCTCTCTTCAATCGAATAGGGAATGGTAGCATTGGGCCATCGGGTCGCCGTATCAATAAGGCCATTTTTTATATTGAAATTTTCACGATTAATCATTATATCGCCTTCAAAAAGACCACTCAATTCCCAAACATTTCGTCTGTCGTCAATACTCCATGAGTTTACTCTTTGATCTGTAAAATGTAATAAAAATTAAATGACACAAATATCGATACTGCATCAATATTCAAACACTTTAAAACAATTTCATTTTTTCCGTACATTAAAATATTGAAACTAAGTGAATTTTGCAATGAGAATAACTTACATATTTCACTCTCATCATAATTAACATCATAACTTCTTTTTAATTGCACTTTTTTATTAGAAATTAAGTTCCCATTCATATCGCGATCACCCAATGTCGGAAATTCGTAGCTGACATTTACGAGAATAAATATAATAAAAATATGCGCAATTGTCATGTTGGTACAGATTGATTTTAGATGCGACTGCCGATGCAACAGTGTGCGTATTGTTTTTATACATTGTCATATGCATGTGCGAACAATGAAACGAAAGCGGGTTAATATATTTCCATCACACCTCTCAAAAAATTAAAAAACGCAGTTGGAAATCACAGATAGGCGGATATCTATACCGACCTAACTAATTGTTATCATCACCGACAGCATTAAATAGATAGTGAAATTGCAACGACGCAATATAAAATACCACATATATTGATTGTGTTTTGCAAAATAAATTGTCATTGTTTATCAGAGATTGTTATAACGATCAGCTGAAGAAATTATATTTCTTCATATGTCAACTGTGCGTGATTAATTTTTCTTTAAACATTTTGAATTACTTGAATTAAAATATAAGTTATATTGCTTAAACACAGCTCTATTCCCCTTTTGACTCAATCATCATTAGATATATTTTGAATATATTATATTTATGTATGTAATGAGGTCAGAAATGATATGGCTGCAATAATTCTGTAAAAATATGTCAAATAGATGTACATACGGACATATTGAGAATATTAATTGAGCCTTTTACCTTTTTTATATTTCAATATTGTTTATCATTCTTCTTTTTTTTTTGTTTTCAAATAGTACATATATAAAAGTATATACAACATGATATCCTGTTACGATGGAGTTACAAGACGATTAATCATTTCTTATCTTCAAGAGTGAATGGGAACGAAAAATATTCGAGTGCATCCATGCGATTTGGTGAAAATAATATGTTCACTACATTACATTTATTATTTTTGCAACTTTTTTTTTTCGTTTTTTTTTTCTGACATGTATGATGTATGTTTACATGTTTGAACATGGATCGCATATATACTGCACTACTACGTGGCCAAAATTATCGTTAAAGAAAAAATATTAAACGTCCATACCATACATATGTGCACGTATATACTACCTACGCGGGCCAATGACCGACGTCGTTCCAGATTCAGTTGAAGTATCCGCGGTATCTTAAAATAAATTATTCATTCAGTCTCTAAAGTTTCGCTTCTGATGTATTACATTATATATATTTTTATGTTGTATCGTTATATGTATTTATATAAAGTTATAAAAAAAGAAAAAAAAAACAAATCATAGATGAGTGTGTCTGCATATATTTTCAATACGAACTATTAAATAATTAGAAAGAAGATGATTAAAAAGGAAAAGTGAGGAGAAGACGCCAAGTCTCGTCAATTCATTAAGCTAATTTAATAAATTGCAACATCATATTAAAAATGGCAAAAAATAATAAAATCGACAAGCCCGTGGGCTGTATGTCGTATCGCACTCAACTTCAAAAGTGCAGAATGAAGTCAACGACCCATTCGCAAAAACATTCTAAAAAAATATATATATATTTTTTTTTAATTCCCATCAGTATTATCAATTTCAATATTTGTGCCTGGTGCAGTGTGCGTACCAGATGTGACCTTTATTGGAATTTTACATTTGCTCATATAAATATTTCAAAATTGGCATAAAAAAAAAATCATTCACAAAGTAAACATGTCTCCTCTTATTTTTTTCATCTTCTTCAATTATTCAAAAAATATTTGGCAATTTATTACCAAATATACTAACCGTATAATGATGTACTAACATGTGTTTATATATTCATACTAATGTGTATATACATATATAAAAATAGAAGTGCGCTATCACACATGGTATATAACAACGTCTACACGTGTTTCACGTGCCAACACACGTCGCTGTGTTGTTTGCGGTCAACGTTCCGTCCTCCCCGCCGTTACACTTTCATTCTTGACGAATATATACATATATATATTCACATTTACACATGCCTAAGGATCACAATGCATTTACCAAATTAAATTTAGTATTGACACAATACATATTAAATTGATACACTCAAATGTAATCAATATTAACGAAAAAAAAAAAAAAAAAAATTACACAAACAATTGACGTATATGACAATGTCACGATTTATCAAACAAAAATAAATTTTATCCCCTTATCACAACGATATACAATAATATCACTCTTACCATTCAAAACAATTCAAAAAATTCCAATTAATTAATAGCTGTTTACTTGTAATGAGGTTTTAATATGAAAACTTGTTTATTTTCTCTTATTGTATAGCTGCAGTATATCTTGCGTGGACATATATCCTTCAAGGCAGCACGTGCACTCACGTCAGTGCATTACCACAATCAGATAAACAAATACCCTCCGATTGAACATGATAATTTCTCAATAAATCCTAATATACATTAAAATATCATTTATTTATTTTTAGTATACTCAAAGATAACAGCTGATTATGATATAATATTTGCACCTAGTGCAATATTCATATTGGCATTTGTAAAAAATGATAAATGTCTCAATGACTTTCATCAATTGGCATATTTATATACACACACATATATATATATATATATGGATCCATATCAGTTTAATTGTGAACCTGGAACGCGTGTGTATAGATATATACAACCGCCGTTATCTAGCGGACTTGTTCGCGTATATATCGCACACAAGTCTCGTGTGTACACTCAGACACGGATTATATATATTTATGGAACACGCTGATGACTGGCTTGGCCCAGCATTAAGGTCTCTCCCCAGTTATATCGCTCTTTGTGTGCCACAGTGGCTCGTGAGTATGTTGGCGTTCGGTCATGCACCTGTGAGAGTGAAAGTGTCTCTCCCCGTCATACTGCTCACGACGTCCATACATATATTCATTCTACTTACTCTACACACTTCTTCTCTGCCTTATGTAGCAACACTCACAGATGATCATTACTACGTCCACTGTCACACACGTCCAAGTAGTCTTCTTCTTGTATACACCATTCACTCTATCTAATGATGATGTCTATATACGTACGTGTAGTCACGTAAATCTTTTTTTTTTCTTTTTTGTCCCTCGCATCTTTTATTTCTTCATTGGTACATCGCTAATATGCTGCAAAGTGAGTGTTATATTGTCCACAATGATGATGCGATGATATGTATATAGTGTTGCAATCAATGATTTACTGCCTTGTATATTTTTTATTTATTTGTCTATGGCTATTTTTAATTCAATATTTCGGTAAAAAAAATCCAAATATATTATCATAAATTGCCATTAGAAATTTTGTTAACAGGTAATATACATATTATATGTATATATTTTTGTGTTTATATATATATAAACAGATATACATACATATATAGAAGTATATCTGCTTGAATGTTGATGAGGACGAGAAAGCCTCTCGACTTTCGAGTACATTGACCCTGGCGTTGTCCTCAACCTAAAGCCATAATTTTTTTTTTATTTATATTGAATAAATGCATACCGTACTCGGCTATTTTCTATGATATACATATATTAATAATATGAATGTTGATGCAAATTTAATATGTTACGCGCACAATCACGATAAAATGCACATACTCACTTTGATAACATCATAAACTTGCGTATTTTTTTTTCTTTTTTTTATTGTTGTTGATTTTTTGTTTCGCACTTTAGCATTTCAATCGCACTTATGGCTGTAAATTGTGCCATAGATATCAGTACACATAAATACAATTGTAGGATAGACTTTGTGACATAAAATCAGACTATGACTGTATGTGATTTTGGAATATTTCACAAGAAGCCATGTTTAGTATCATTGAATATAAAAAAATGAATGTTAGCTTTTGCTCTGTTTAATAATCATTTTTATGATTTATTATTCCATTCATTCGTTGTAATTGGCGTTAATACGTATTGAAATTTTTCTTATCACCATCGTCAGCTCCTTGCGCTCGCACCTCCATCGCTGTAACCTTCCTTGTCATTCAGAATCGATTGTCGCTATTAATATTAAATATCTGCCGTGGTAATTATGCAAAATATTTGAAGGAATTAATAAAAATGAAAAAGAATACAAATAAAATCGAAAGTTCTCAATCGACTGTATTAATTAAGATATATACATATATATAGATATATATATATTAAATAAATTGCATCGAAAATTCAATATACACATACTCATATGTAGATGTATCATTGTTCGCCAATGTAATAAATTTTAATTTCCGTGATGTGAGGTAATATTACTATAATGTCGCAAGAGTTCGATAACCCGATTGAAGCGTCGACCAAGAATAACGTATACATGATTGGGGGCAATCGCACTGTGTCTCGCACTGTCTGGCGTTGTCACCGTAAATTTTTTTTTTTTTTTTCATCATCCAAAATAAAAGATATATTGTCCTAAATAAATTTCGATGTAAAACGCTATGTATCAGCAATTGTTTTTGTCCTCGAGGATCAATAAAATTCGGCTGTAAAATAAAATATATGCGTGAATGAATATACGGTATATAATACACAAACAATAATGTCCCAATAGATAATATGGTAAGTCAAAATAATATAAAATAAATGTGTATAGAGAAAGTCTCAGAGGAGAGCTAGGTCATGATATTGAGTGACCCAGGTATATACAAATAACTCAGACGTATATAAACAAATATTATTATAAATATCACCGATATTTTTGCAAAATATTTGCATAATGTGTTAACTGAAATTTAAATTGCATTAATGAGGTAAATATCAAATAGCACCTGTAGAATATACATAAATAGTACGATATGAAATGCGCTTTTTTTTTTTTTTTTCATCTTTTTCTCTTATTATCGGTAAAGTGGCGTGTGACGTGCGCGCGTTTTTATGCACACCCAAGCGTGATCGAGTCTCGAGTAACAGTGAGAGCGCGCGCAGGCGGCTTCACGTGTGAATAAGAAGAAGAGAAGGGCAGTAGTGGAGGTGAACATCAGAGTTCATTGCACTCCCCCAGGAGCATATGAAGGGAGCGACGACGTTGGCTCGAGCTGCATATAGCCGTCTACAGCCATTGGAAAGATGTTGGTCTTACACCAACCGACGACGACCCAATTTCTCGAGACTTTAAATTGTCGACACCACACATACAACCTCAACACAACCACTGTCGCACTTTCAATAAATATTTCGTATTGTTTTCTCACTCGTCGTCCATTTTTTTCTCATTCTACATGTTGAATTTTCGTTCTGTTCCTTTTTTTTTTATTTCTATAGTTTTCCCTAGAAAATTTTTAATTTTGTTTATATTTACATTCAATTCCATTATTGTTCATTCAATCGTATACAATAAAGAGATCACGAATTTGAATTAATTCATAGAATATCGTGTTGCAGCAATGTAATAATTAAAATCTGTATCAAGTGTATATAAATACAATTTCTAGGCATCCAATTATTCTAAGTATAGATAAACATATATATATATATATGTTTACTAGCATTAATGGAGTGCACATGCAGGACTAATGTATAAAACGTGAATTAAATGTGCGGTGATGGAAGCGATAGCAAGCGAAACTGGGTTATCAGAACGCAGCTTGCCTTGGACCGGTTCTTCGTCTCCTTATTCGTGTGTCTTTTATTCTGACGGTGTACTTGAATAAGCCACCCACTTGTTTGCACCAGTCCATTGTCCCCATCCGTAAGCCTAGAATATACATATATACAAACACCTACTTTTGTTCATGCATCATATACATACTCCTTATTTGAAAAAAAAAAAAAAAAATTAATACTAATAATAATTGTAAAGAAAACAAAAAATAAAATGAAATTTTTTTAATTCATTGAAAATAATACGAACAAGCGTAATAAAAGACATTAATAAATTCACCTGACAATATTGGCACTGATGATACTGGAAAGAGTGGTGGTAAGTTTGTTGTTGTTGTTTTTTTTTTCCTTTTCGTAATATAATTATAAATTTGTTCGAAACTTGCTCCAATACTGAAATGGAGATTTTCGAGAAACGAGATATCGGTTGAGAGATTCCTCTTCCATAAATAGAGAATGGCTATTTATACATGGTGTGTGTGTGTGTATGTGTATGTATGAGTAGTGTAGAGTTGTGCGTCGCATTTCGTCGGTCAGTTGGCGCAAAGAAATAAAGTGTGGGGGCTAACGATCGGGGGGTCGACGACTGTAAAAGCCATTCGCTGTTGTTGACTTCTCCACCTTGCAAGGACACACGTAAGCATATATATATATATCTTCGCTCGTGTGAAGCGGGGACGAAATATATATAGATATATATGTATAAATGAAAGAGAGAAAACAAGAGAAAACGAGAAAAAAATTCGAGCGAGCGTGAGAGAAAGAAAAGGTTGATGAACTTTTCCACCACATTCTTTACCATTCACGAGCATCACTCGAAATAGATTATCGGCAATTATTTTTCGGCATTCTTGTCACTATCAATGCGATAATCAATTTTTGTTTTCCTTTCCTGTCAACTAAAATAGTAGAAATCCATTTCGACCCCATACCGATTACAATACTATCTTTCTCAGTAATCATAAGGACGATACAAAAATATTTCGTCTCCATGACTCTGCATATTATATTGTACACGTGTGAAAGCAATCTTGAACCTTTACTTTCCATGTTCTTTTTTTAGATCCTTTTTTTTTCAGATTTCGTTGGATACTTTCAATGTCACTTAATCATTGTCAACATCCATTATACCGTCACATATCATTTTTAACAGGCTAACATGGGTTGCATCTATATTGCACCAATGGTAAAAGGACTCCAACTTCGATAAGTGGATCCAGGCAATGACCCCAGTCGTTCGATGCCCGTCCCTTATAATACTCAATGCTCGTGTGCTTGCGACTTGACATACTCAGCAAAAAACAACTACACACATGATGACAATAACAAGAACAATTAAACGGAAATAATAAAAAAAGTATGGCAATAAATTCATGAATTAACGGCAATTGACAATTTCAAACATTTTGGATCGGACAAAATGAACGAATAGAAAAATATTTTTTGGAATTGAAATAACTATAATGAAGAAAGTAATTTTTCAACGTATCGTATATACTAATATGACGCGAGAATACGAATAAAAAGGTAAATATATTGATGAAAATGTAGAAAAATTGAAAAAGCAAGTGATTAACAGTTGAAATATAGGAGTAAAGGAAGTGACCATTTGTAGAGAAATCGTCAATGTGTTCATGTCGACTTTTAAGTTGCATGACCGCCGCACTGTCCACCTCTATAGAAGAACAAGAGAGCGGTGTTTGTGTCGGAGTGAGAAATGGTGATAGCACCCCGGGACTCTGTGTGATTCTGCTGCATCTTGTAAAAAAACAAAATGAATTAAAAAAAATAAATGTATTGAGGAAAAAACGGATAAGAGACAACAAAACTTTTCATACACAACACTCTAATTAAATAATCATATTGCTCAATTGATCGCCAAGGACTAAATAGTGAAATAATATATAAGAATAAAATAGAATTTCAACGGATGAAATATTTTGAAAATTACATTTTTTCTTAAATAAAAAAACGGGTAAAAGAAATATTTTGAATAGGACACAGACATCAGGATTAGAATAAATAATACATCAGTGTGATATAATCAAAAACAGTGGTTCAAACCATTGACGTCTTTCACCATCACATCCATAATAATTATCTACCCAAATCGGAATAATATTTCAATGAAATTAATTCGATTCTATAAACAGAATGGAGCTCACGGGAGATACGTTTGCCTACAGACATATATCTATTTACCGATCCCCATAGCTATGTTATTCTCTTCGTGTATGTTTATCTGAATTATATATTTTGCATCGCACAACACTTGACTATCGCATTTCACCGTCTTCCGAGTAGAGATCTCGGAGGTTCACTGCTCGATATACTGATAAGCCTCCAACATCTCTCGTCGCTTGTCTCACTTCTCACGTTGTCATATAAATACATATACCCATGTATACAAAGTGTTTTTTCATTCCATCTCGCTTTTCGCTTCTCGACTCTTTGACACCATTATTATTTTTTTTGTTTCTCCATATCTGCAGATATATATATATATATATATATATACATATACAATCTTGGTTCGACTTTTGAATATGTATTATATATCGCGTGATATTGCACTGAAGTAACGCACAATTTTATATAAGTATTTACACACATGCACGCAATGGACTACTTATTATTTATATATAACATTAACTTACACTCTTACTTTCATCAGATAATTGACTTTATGTTCCACACCATGTTCTAATAAGTGGCTGCTTTTTCACACACAATTTCATTGTCAATTTGTATCCAACCAAATGAATTTCATCACTCTGAGCAATGTAAAAAATAGATGAGCAAATTTATCAATTATTTTTTATATTGTTTAGATGGGAATTAAATACAATGGGTTATACTGAATGTGCATTCGGTAGATTAATTAAATAAATGCATTGGGTTGTTAAAAAATTTTTGTTTACCTTAAGAGGACGCATAACCACAATTGTGCAAACAAAAAACATGAGCGTCTGTATAACTAGGAAAAATTGAGGATGATTTATAGGCGACTGTTCTATATTCTGTTTGTTTTCTCTCCTCTGTTCTTTGCATTATAGATTTTTGTATAAATACCTAAATTGTTCTTTATTCCTCCATTGGTATATATTGGCGTCTATCCATGCTATACGTGTATATATTTTAAAGAATATATATTCAAATCATTTTTGTTTTTTCTCGATGGGACCTTTTGATTGTTTCGTGAGATGACCGTATAGAGCGCTGATGCTGTGTTAGCCTACTTATACAGTACAGACATTCGGCTACATTAACGGACTGCCACATCTGCCGATATACTGTACACCCAATATTTGATCGTAAGTTATATTGTTGTATTTGCGGAATGACTATATTCATAGCTATTGTTGTTTCAGCTAATTATTGACAGATAATAGTTTTAATAGAATTGGGAAATAAATACTGTCAGTTGCGCTAAAGATGATATTTGGTGGTGTTATTTTTGTTTTTTTTTTTTTTTGGGATCGAAGAAAGTTCCATTGTTGCTTTTGGAAAGAGATAAAAAATGGCGGCACGGGGGTATACACAAAATGGCGGAACAGTGTGGGACAATATGGCGGGAGATGTAAAAAATAAAAAAAAACCCATAAATATATTTAACACTGTTCACTCTTTTATTTATTATTATTCTCTGAATAAAATATAATGTTGGGGAAGAAAGACGAAAGACAACTTTTAATTAAATACCCATTCAATATTTTTGAGGTTATACAATTATTTTCAAGTATCATGACAATTTAGTTTTGATTTTTTATGCTTTCAGTATCAACAATGTATGTCATTTATTTATTATTATTGACAATATTGGTGCTACTAGTAATCAATAAATTGATGAAAAAGTGTAAATTGAATCTTCCGCCTGGACCAATTGGATTGCCAATTGTTGGTTCATTGTTGTCACTTGATTCTAAACAACCGCACAAAAGTTTAACAATTCTATCAGAGAAATATGGAGCAATTTGTGGATTGTGGATGGGTTCATTATACACTGTATTAGTGTCAGATCCAAAATTAGTGAAAGAAGCATTTGCCAAGGACGAATTTTCGGGGCGCGCACCGCTTTATCTGACTCACGGCATAATGAATGGTCACGGTGAGTTTTTTCATTTTTTTTTATTTACTCATTGACGTTTTTTAAATGTTTAAATTTCAAACTTTTGTGAATATATAACGATGACTAACAGTGACTTCACTGCCAATATAGAGATGGAAAGAGTGCATAACAATGTATGGGTTTATTTAGTTATATATTCGATGACTAAACTGTATAAGAATGCATTTTTACGTCAGAAATTGTGGCCTCAACACAGTTACAACTCTATAATTATTAATTCATATCTATAAATAAATTTTTATTTATATATATGGTTGTGTATTAAATATACATAAATATACAACAGCTATTTCAAATAACAATAAAATAATACAATACTTATAGTAAGAAATTCAATCGTGCATATTCCTGTATAAGAAAATAAATGCGGTTAGTTTTTACATGTATCAATGTGTATATATATATATATAGATATACATGTATCTATAGACATAGTCTCACATTGTCCGCCTTTATGTGCGCTCATACTACTTGACTCGCTTGTAAAATTCATTTTACGACAAGATTATTTATTCGTGAATTCAACACACTGTTATATTATTATGAATTCACTTCAAATTACTTTTTATCAATCATATTTATCAATATACAAGATAATTTGATTGCAATACACACGTATCTTAGTGACAAATTCGTGTCACTGTAATTGTCACCACCCACATTTTTATTATTTATAATTATATTCATATACAATTACACATATTATGTGTAAAATCTACATGAATTTATGTATACGCATATATTAATGACAAATTATTCATTAGCAGTGAACCTTGTCAAGGAGCGATAGCCGCTTTTTATCGCTTGGTTGCGTCTCCTCTCGTAGTGCGCGTGCCCTTCTCGGAAGCGTTCTCGAAAGTGAAAGTAACATTGAATCTTTTGAATGAATTTATTACTTGGGGGGAAAAAAAAATATTAATTTTATTTTTCCCTTTGGGCCATTATATTATAATTTTTTTTTCATAATAATAATAATAATAATTTTCATTGTATATACATATAACACTCCTTAATCTTGAGTTGCCATCAGTATATATATATATGTAATATAATGAACGTACAATTTACAATTTATATTGCTGAGTATGTATGCGTAATAACTTGAATCTGTGCACATATATGAATTTACTTATAAATTGATTTAATGACGAGAAAAAGAAAATTAATGGCAAATAAATGATCAAAAAATAGAATAAAATCGTCACCCTTTTTGCATTACTTTTATAGTGATAAATTAATATAAATATACATATCTATATAATCTATTATGTGATATGGTATTTGCTCTCCTTGGGAATATATTGTTGATTGTCGCACATGATTATGAAAGCCGTGTGGACCTTGAGCGATGTCAATGGCCCTTTACGAGGACGCCGCCGGTCATTGATATCGACCCCGAGATAAATTTTCATTTGGTTTTTCAAAAGTATATTCAATATATATATTTCTTATAAACTGGACGTTTCCCACGTGTCACACATGTACGCAACACACATGTGTAGCAACCATGCATGTATGAACATATACGCACAGACGGAATATATACATATATATGAAAGTCAACATACTGTTTTTAACTGACTCATTCTGACCCAATCGTGATTTTGATATTTTTGTTTTCGACATTTCTACATTTGGAAATAACTTCAATATTATACCTACGACGAAACGTTCAATTCAATGAATATATAATAGATAATCAACGAGAGTTAGAGTTCGTGACGGTTATCGACTTGTTGACAACGACCCAAGGACTCTCACTTTTATTTCTCTTTCCATATGATTGGGTATGTATATACACACATATATATATATATATATATATATACTATCAATACATTGAAATAAGCTCCTGTATCAGAAACGGAAACTTATACGTGATTCTTATCTGCCGTCAATTGAACTTGATTTCAAAGTTGCAAAATATTTTTCTTCTTATAATTACATTCAACATTTTTGTGATATTATATTCTCTATACACATTCAAGTACCAATCAACATCATCATTATGTTGTTGAGTGGACACACTGCCGCGCGTGCACATTTGCAGTCAATGAATGCATTAAACGAGCGAATGGCTGGAAAGAATAAATGGATTAGGAGAGAATGCGAAGGTCAGGGACGACACGTCATGCTCGCTGCATTTTTTTCATGTGCTTCTTTTTAATTTTCCTCTTCTTCATTATTCATCTTTGGCCACTGGCTTTTATAATTTTTTTTTTCGCCCCGATTCTTTTACTTGTCTCATTGACAATTTGATGTTTAACGGATGAAAAACAAAAAACCCAATTTTATATTCAAGCTTGTAGCAATGCGAGTTACATCACCTTGCTTTCTAATAGTTATTTTTAACGCACGATTCATTCAATGATATTTATTGGACAATTGACTAATTGTACATGTAGAATTATTTGAAATTAGGAATAATTTGTGCGGACGGTGATGTATGGAAAGAGCAAAGGAAATTTGTTGCCACGACATTGCGAAGTTTGGGAATAATTAAATATGGTCCAAGGCGAATTGAAATGGAAAAAAAAATTATTGAATCAGTGTCACAGGCAATTCAGGTATCAAATAATCATATTGAATATATGTACGATATACCAAATTTCAGTTTCATCTTATTTCAAATTTAATTAATTAAAATATTTATAGAGATTCAATGAACAATCGAACATTAATGGAATTGATCCAATGGATATTTTACATCATTGCGTGGGAAATTTAATGAACAATATTGTATTTGGAAAAGTTTACAAAGAAAATGATAAAACGTGGAAATGGTTGCAACATGTGCAAGAGGAAGGTGTTAAACATATTGGTATTGCTGGTCCACTAAATTTTTTACCATTTCTCATACATTTTCCGTATTATAAAAATTTAATGCATTCGCTTATTGATGGAAAAAATAAAACGCACGTAATATACAAAAATATTATCGAGGAATATGAAAGACAGATGTGTGATAATAGTAATCACATTCTCGGAGCTTTCAATAAAGAAATGAAAAGGCGAATGATAAATGGTGAATTGGGATCTTTTACTGAACAGCAGTATTATCACTTATTGGCCGATCTTTTTGGCGCTGGTACAGATACAAGTTTAACAACGTTACGTTGGTTCCTAATTTACATGGCGGCTATGACGGATCAGCAGGTATATATATATATAAATGTGTATATTTATTTATGCATGGTGGCGTATACACACCATGACATTTCTTAATTTATTTATATACACTTTGTGTGTGTTCCCCTTTACATTCCTTTCTTTCTATCCTATATCATCTGCCATTCACTTTTTGACCTATTTCATCAGTAGGTAGTGTATAAAGGTTTCATTAATATATTTCTGTCTATCCACGTGTTGACTTTTTCTTTTTTTTTTTTTCTTATCTCCATCCAAAAAATATTTCATTATACAATGCAAAATGATTTATTTAATGGTGGTTTTTATTTATTTATGTTTACACTGTTCTTTTTCATCTTCCCCTTTGGTTTTGATTTAGTTTCCTATCATTATTGATTTATTATACATAGTTTTGTTTTTGTTCCATAGGAAAAAATTTATCGTGAAATAAATCAGGTCGTTGGTAATAATGAAGTGACACTTGATCATCGTCACGCGTTGGTAACACTTGAAGCGGCAATTTGTGAAGTTCAAAGAATCAAGAGTGTCACACCAGTCGGGATACCACATGGTGCAATTGCAAATGGTAAAATTGGTGATTTTGATATCCCTAAAGGTACAATGATTGTTCCATTGCAATGGGCAATTCATATGAGTCCACAGTATTGGGATAATCCAGAGGAATTTCGGCTTGAACGATTCATCACTGATGAGGGTTGTTTAAAAAAACCCGAAGCATTTATTCCATTTCAAATTGGTAAACGTACATGCGTCGGTGATGAACTCGCACGTATGATACTGTTCATATTTGCTGGACATATACTGCAAAAGTTCCGTATTAATATTCCAACAGGTGACATTGTTGATTGGAATGGTGATTGTGGTATTACCCTTTTGCCAAAATATCAACGTTTGATATTTACACCCAGAAAAATGTAAACAATAGACTTATCTTTTATTATAAATTTTTTGATATATCCAAAATTGAAATAAAAAATTAAATTGGTTTTTTAATTATTTTTTTTTTCTCCCAATTATTGAGCAACATTTGTGGTGTGAAAAAAAATTCTTTCGCTGCTTTATTGCGATGCGAATCAGAACTTGTGTCTATTTTAAATGCGAATTTTATAAAAGAATATGTATATGAGAGAGGGTTCTGAATTTAATCTCGCGCCAGTTAGTAATTCATTTGGAATTGCACAACACGCGCAGTTTCTTTTGCAGGAGTCTCAAGGCCTCTCTCTGGGTCCCCATAGCTCGTCATCCATTGTGTGGTACTCAACATTCACACACCATCTCGTTTAAATGAGGACGAAAAAAAAATAGAATAAGAATAAAAATAAAAGTAGAATTGGGGTAAAAAAAAAATAAAGGATTGTGACGCTTAAAAGGAGCGGCTGAAAGGGGCGAGAAGAGTTTAAGGAAGTTCGCCTTCCTCTTTAGTCTTTATGGTCTATCTCATAAAAATTAAAAATAATATTTGTTGATTTTATTTCTCTCGTGAACCCTGTAAACACATATTTTTTAATTAAAATATTTCGTATTTAATTAATAATTCATTGAAATAATCATATGATGAATTCAATACATTTGTCAGATAAATACATTTGACTCTTGGATTATCAAATTTATATTTTTGGTGGAATTAAATCAACGATATATTTTACTGAAACTACACAGTGTATCGCGGAGCGAGTTTCTCTTATAAATATAATATACACACGTGGATTTTTTTTCTTCTCTTTATATACAAGCACATCCTATCAAATACTTGGAATTCATCACATAACTTCTCACACTAAATAGTTTGATATGAATATTTTGGATTCGATATTATGTTTAAGAATATTTAAGGGAATAAGAAGAAATAATTTATATTTTGACACTTCCTCTCGTCATAATTTTCAGCGAAAAATGTATTAAATTGACATATCAATTACTTATTTATCCCTATCGCAGTTTTAAAAGTGCACTGACTGTTTTGATGATTCCATTAAATTCAGTCTTTTGTATCTCCCACGGTCTAAGTCTTTTTCTCTCTCTCTCTCTCTCTCTCCCTCTCCTCTTCGACTTTTTCTTTTGAATTCAGAATAAGAATTCACAATTTATTAATCTTTCACGATATTCAGATAATAAAATAAGGAATATATAGGTGTAAAAGGAAAAATAAAATAACCTAGACCAAGTGTATCTGCAATTTGAAGAATTGAAAAAGAGAAAGTTATATACATACATACATATTTGCCTGAAGCGATGAATTTTGGAGACTGTATCAAGAGATTGAATTTCGTATGTGTGTACGTGTCATATGCGTTCGACCATTCACTTCAGATTGAATATATCAATTTATCTCTCCTCACTTTTTTTTTTCCATGTGTTAAAATTAATATAACACAATAAAATAAATAAAATAAATAAACAAACAAACAAACAAAATAATTAACAGAAAAATGATGTTTTTATTTTGTGAATAAAAAAAGCTTTAATTAAATTAATTTGAAAAATTATAATACGGCGGATGAACACATTCTTAAATTTTTATTATTCCACCTCTGTACGCAATGAAATAATAAGAAAGAATAAAATATTGAACACAACTGAGTGAAAAAAAAAAAAATATAAATAATGGCACTCTTTGTTACTACAATTGTAATAATGCTTTACAGTATACATGAGAGAAAAATTGTCCATTCACATTTTTTTTTGTTTTTCTTTTCATTTTCGATTCTTATAAATAAACTATCAATTACAATTAATTTGAAATAGCCTTACAATCTAAACAATTATAATTGTGTATCAGATACTCGCGTTTTATATACTCCCAAATATTCATATACATCTCCAGTCTGATAATTTACTTATAAACTTCGTTCTCCATTCTCTATACATATACATATATTTATCTGACTGTTATTGCCGCAAAATCTTATCATTCTCTCTGTTCTCTAAATTATTGTGTCAGACAAATATATATGACACAATAATTTACAGTTTTAATTAGAGGTTAATGAGCTCAACAGATAGATAATAGCAGTAACCAACTTGGACCGTTCGACCTCTCACAACGGATGATAAGATTGGTCAGTGAACTAAAAAAAAGACTGTTGAACTTGAGGTAATGATAAATAAAATGGAAATCAATGTGCGGCGGTGCGACCTTCGAGCGGGCTTGGCAAACGTTCAATTACTACAAAAATGAACAAGTGCATTGAACAGTTTGAAACAGAGAGTACAGACACGTGCTACGATAGAGGGTGTGGCATCCGAGGGCGAGGTAAAAAAAAAAAAAAAAAAGGAACAGAAATATGAGATTGTAGATTGGAAGATTCTAAATGATGTTATATTGAGAATGGGGTAATGGGGAAATGGGGGCGGAGCTATAGTATAGAGAATGAGAAAAATGAAAGGAGAATATATATACCTAAGAGAATGTAAGTGAGAATTTACCAGAGATCGAATAAAATGATCGGGTATATTTGGCAACCGAACAAAACTGAACTCGCATATGTTTTATACGAATTCGGGTCAGTCTTTCTGTATATATGAAATGTTCTCGATATTATTTTTTTCATGTTTCTTTTTCTTTTTTTTTCCGCTCGACTTATAAACAATTAAATAATTACTGTACACATTCATTCGTATGCCATATCATTTGACAATATTCTTCACACAATACAAACATTCACGTGACAAACAGACATACAGGCATACAGACTGCAAAATTATTTATATATGAAGTACACTTATATCAATTGTGCATTTATATTTACAAAGGAATTATCGCACCATTAATTGCAATGACTATTTACGCGCGTTCTTTTACATTTTTTTCTTTTTTTTCTTTTCATTTCAATACAAACTAATAATAAATAGAATAGAAAAAAAATAATGATAATAATAATAATAATGATAATAATAATGATAATAATAATAATAATAATAATAATAATAATAAAAGAAAAAAAAGGAAAATGAGAATTATTTCCGAAATAAAAACAATAACGAGTGTTAATAAATAATATGGCGGCGGGTTTAGAAATGAACGGTCGCTGGTATAAAATTTTGGTGTTTGCTTTGTACTGTTGTATATATATCGCGCGACATCAATTATATTTGTGGACCATCTTATTTCATTGAGACTTACTTTAACTAGTCATCACCTCGTTATCATTAATATTATTTCTCTTCGTCACAATATAAGCATTCAATTAAAATCAATCATACGCACATACTCTCTGTTTAGTACATACACATATCATATACACATACTATATTTTCTTCATCGGAATTGGTTATTATTTATTAACTTCATTGTCAAATTGAAACGGTAATTGAAATGGAAAAAAAATAAAATAAAATAAAAAAAGACCGCATTATATCGATGGGAAAATAATTTAAATAAACTAGATGGATGGATGAATTAATAAAAAAAAACTAATAATAATGATGGGAAAATGACTTCAATGACTACCAACATTTCGCAGTGGACAATCGATTATACCACTGATATCTGGATGCCTCTGAATTAAACATACTTTGAATGGGTCAGGTGTTACTGTGATTCCCGCATTACCCCTTAAACTTGGCAACGAATCGCCCTGTGGCAATTCAATATTGAATGTATGTAATAATGATGTAAAAAATAATGTCAATTCCATTCGCGCTAAAACATCACCCAAACACATTCGTCTACCAACGCCAAATGGCATAAAGTATTCAGGTTTTGTGACTTTGCCTTCAGCGGTGAGAAAGCGGGCTGGACGAAAATTCTCCGGTTCCGCCCACAAATTTGGATCCATATGCACTGCATGAAGTAGCGGCACCACTTGTGCACCCGCTGGTATCGTATATCCATTCAACTGAATAGCTCTGTACATCGAAAAACAAAAAAAAAAACAAAAATACAAAATCATATTTACATAGTATTGTTTTTGAATTTAATTTAGACGAAATATTGTACAGGTAATTTTTCGCGACCTCGACATTACTGTCGACCCGCCCTATTATCTGATATTATATATGGCGGTATAATGGCGCTTAAAAATAAACATGATATATATATATATATATATCTGGCCCACAACCGAAATAAAAAAAAAAGCGAAAATAACCGGCAGGTTGCTTTCACTTTTGCTTTACGAATTTTGTTACCGCCATACTGTGTACCTTATATTCATGAACAAGATGCAATCAAAGCTACCAAGTATATATATATAGATATATATATATATGTATATATGATAAATTTTAATGACTCACCGAGTGGTAGCGTGAGTTGTTCCCAATGGCACGATACTCGATCTTCTCAGCACTTCAAGTATTGTCGCTTCAGTGATTGGTAGATACGGAAGATCTTCGAGTGCTGGCATTCGTGATCTACCGACAATTTGATCGAGCTCTTCTTGCACAGCCCTCGCAGCTTCTGGATGATGAAGCATCAGTACTACTGCCCATTCGAGCGTTGTCTTAACTGTTTCCATACCAGCTGAGAATAAATCGCCCAATATTTGATTCATCTGACGATCTTTAAATTATCAATGAAAAAATATTTGATTGATTAATTAGTCTTTTTTTCCGCTATATATATTTAAAAAATTGTTCCATTTATTATTTCGTTTTTTTTATTTTTTATTTTTATCAACTATATTTACCGTGATTTTTTCCTTGGAAAAGTGCCGCCTCTCTCCCCTCCGCTTTTGCTCTCTCAATTTCAAGTAAATATGTATCTACCAAATCTCTTATATTATTTCTATCGAATGTTGCGCGATGATGATCAACAGTTTCTTGAAAGAATGCCGCCATTTCAGCGCGATTGTGCGATATCTTTGTGCGTATTTTACTCAGACCCGGAAGATAGCGCATCATTGGAATAAAATTGATCAATACAATACTGCCAAAGAGTTTGAAGCCTTCGTCAATTAATGCCATAAATCTCTTGAATCGTTTATCGCCATGATGAAAACGTATACCCATTATTATGGAACAGATGACATTACTGATTGACATTGCAAGCGATGGTGATAAGTCCGTTGGGGCGCCGCGTTTTAATGATAATCCATGCATCAAAGTTTCAACTTCACGCTGCAAATAAATATGCAATCGTTATTAATATATATCCACACATTTATATATATATATATATATATATAGTATTTTATTACATTGTAATGAGATCAATGACCATACAAATGATATAAAAATATACATATGTTTCTATAAACAATAATGTACAATGAAGTTATTAATAAATATGACTTACCATTATTTTCGATTCCATCACTTTTTTTCCATTGCCCTGATATGTCATACCAAAACTCCGCAATTTTTCATGCAAAAATTTTCTCTGATCTTTCCACATTGCACCTTCAGTATTGACAATACCTATATTGAATTAAATTAATTAATTTATTTGATAAATATTTAAATTATTTCTTGTTATGATAATGATAATTATGCGATAAAATTTGATATTTTTTTTCGATCTAATTGTGAATTATGGCTTACCATATCCGCCAAGTATATTCATAAATTCTGTGTGCGGTCTTCCAGAAAACTCTTCACGGCGAAATGCGTCCCTTATTGTTCTATAATCGCTCAATACAACAATAAGCTGACTGCCAAGTCGCGCGCTAAACATTGATCCATATTTTTCCGCGAGTTTACCAAATGCCAAATGCAAATCGCCTTTTATAAATGGTAAATATCCAATTATTGGATATCCCCATGGTCCAGGTGGCAATGTCCGTAAATATTTTAACCACTGGATCAATCTAACTGTTCCAAATACCATAATAAATACGAGAAGACTGTACAGTACATCACTACGCGTCTCCGCTACTGACTTCCCCATCCACTGGATCGCGTGTAATACTAACATTTTCCCTCTTCTTTTTTCTTTATTACTCTTCCCTCTTTCAATATAAATTATTTATTTAATTTAAAAAATGAGAAATAATATTTCTTCTTTCTGTCCTTCTCTCTCTCTCTCTCTCACTCTTTCTCTCATCTGCCAATATAATTCTTTAAAACCTCAACAAATATTTGTCGATTATATCAAATCAATTAAAATCAATACGCATTCAAATATGCAGTGTATAAGAAAAAAATAAAATAAATGTCAATTTTTCTCAAATACATAGAAAAAAAAAAAAAAAAAAAAAAAATTCTTCATAAAAATGAAAACAAAATAAAAAAAATTATTTAAATATCAGAATAAGAATAAAATGTCGTTGGCAAATAAAATTGTAAAAAATATCACACACAGACACACGAATTGATGAATAAATATATATATATATATATATTTGGTGGGTATTTGGCGCGTGACGCCAAAGTAAACGCGTGTGTCTTCCGTTTGGTAGGGCGATACGCTTCGCCAGAAGAATTGCGTGTATACTAACATACACCTTCTTGTCCTTGCTGTCTTATATAGTGACTCATCAGCCGTGGAGCTCGTGGAGCGGGCGTTTGACGATGATGCCGGGTAGTGGGGGCGAGGGGGCGGCGTGAGGATGAATGTGCCACTGCGATCGTGTGCGGTTCCACTTTGTTGGCAGTTAGTTTTATATTGGCGGGGAGACAGAGAGACAGAGATAGGAACGCGCGCACATGCCAAATCTCTCCTTCTCTTTCGCATCGTGGGATAATCGCTCGATTTCTTTATATATACATACACACACACACACACACATACACATATGCTCACACATCCATATAAATATATCTATAAATTAATTCAATTGTCATTCACGATTGCCATTGAAAGGGATTTAAATTGTGAGGGCGGGTCCTTTTACATTAAGAGAGACTTCCCCTATTTTCTTTGTACAACCACCTTCTATATATTTCAATCTTCCTTCTTATATATATATATATATATAAAACACGAATTCCCGCCACTTTACCAATATATCCACCTCTGTTTCGTTTCTCCACCACTACCATAACATATATCGTCATTCTCTCCACCAAATTTCCCCTTCCGTGAGTGTTGGTTTTGCGACGACCGCATGCGGAGTATATAGCCCAAGAGACGAAGACCAGTATTGGAGCTGGTGCGCGGTGCACACATTCATTGCCACCATCTCATACCGGTGTGCGTGAACACAGGCCTCACCTTATGATATATATATATATATATATATCTCTTCCTCATTCTCTACCTCTCACTCATCGTCATCTGTATTTAATTTTGTCCGCGATCCACCATCGCTGGGGTTAGTTGGGCACTTGCCACCTGAACGAAATAATATAGCGGTGCTGAGCAATGAAAATGCATAATGGCATCCTCCTCAAGTACCAATCTGCAACCTTTGTAACAGGAGAGGGCGAGAGAGATGATATATCTACGTAAAACAGAGACATATATATATATATATATATATATATATATATATATATATATATATAAATATGTGTGTATGTGTGTGTTTATGGAGTAGGGATGATCTGAAAGATAGAGAAAGAGAGAGGCGCGTTTGCAAAGTAGTTGTATAGTGCAAGAGGATCGGCGCAAGAGGAAAGGAAGCGAAAGGCGTGGAGTATAATGTCGTCGTGAGCTGCAAAGAGAGAGAGAAAAAGGTGGAGCATGAAGAGGAAGAGGGAGAGTAGGGGGATTGTATGTATATATATATATATATGTATGTGTGTGTATGGGGGCCTTGTATTTACGGGACCGTTTGCGTGTTGCATGCGGTATGTAATATAATGGATGAGAATTTGTCCAATGATGATGACGAGATGATAATGAGATTATATATTTACCCATCACTATATAATCGTAACATGTAGGATGTATATAGAGATATATATATAGTGTCATGATTGTAAAATAAATTTTAATTCAGGCAGTATTTTTTACTGACTACCTTTATTATTATTCAATTGTAATTGATATTATTTTTAATTATGGCTTTATTGATTTTTAATTATTATTTTATATATTTGCGATAATGTAAAGTGGCAATTGTATATGTATATGGAAAGTATGTATTTATTATGTATATAGTGTTGATGATGGTGAGTGGGGAAATTGTGCTGACAAAAGATAGAGAAAGGCGGCATTACCCAAAACAGTTCCAATTTCACGTTTATGTATGTACATAAATGTTTTTGTTTCAACTACAGTTTTACATTTGTTATATCATTGTTATGAATATAATTATAATTATGTATGTATGCATAGGTATACAGTGATTGAATAAATGAAATATATAGATATATATATATATATCGAGTAAAAGTTTGTTTCCCCTCTGTGTGACCGTCAGGTATAAAAGAGGGGGCGCGTCGAATACTTCGGGCGACTTGCCAATGACTTGACTGTCAGCTGTCCCCAGGTTATTGAACTCAATAAACGTTCTCACTTCTATTTATCGATACAAGATCTAATAATTTTTCACACTGTCCCTTTTTTCCTTTAATATATATATATATATATATACATATATCTATTTGATATTTATCAAATATTTGGTATCGAATTTTTTTGAATTAAAAACGAAAATTCGATGGAGTTGAAAATTTTTTTTATCGCGTGAAAATTTTATTTAATATCATTGTAAATATATATATATATATATATATATGTGTATGTATTTTTTTTTT
>CAJUYH010000021.1:0-28961 GCA_910591685.1 Galerucella tenella
CCATAACAATTCCTAGGCTGGAATTGTGTGCAGCACTTCTTTTAGCACAACTTATGGAGAGCACTAAAACGTCCTTGCAGTTAGAAGTAAATAATATTTACTATTTTACAGATTCAACTATAACCCTATCCTGGATCAAGGCATCTCCACACTTCTGGAAAATTTTCATATCTAATCGTGTCTCTCAGATACAATCCTTATCAGATCCTAGAGATTGGTATCACATACCAACTTTAAAAAATCCCGCTGATCTCCTTTCCAGAGGTGTATCTGCCTCTGACTTGATCAAATCCAACCTTTGGTGGCACGGTCCAGATGAAATTAAACTTCCTTCTGACTGTTGGCCCGAACCATTTGAATCAAAAACTCCAATATCGGAAGCCCTTGAACTTCGTCCTAACTCTATCTCTTGCACTGTCACAAACCATTCTTGTTTTCATACCTTCCATATCTAAATAAATTTTCTGATTTGAAACGCCTAATAAGATTTTTTGATTATGTAATAAGATTTTGTGATAATATTAAAAATAAAAAACGAAAATATGATGCAGATACCAAGAACATCAAAATTAAGGCATTAACTCCCAAAGAATTAGATAATTCTTTAACGCATCTAATTAAACTCGCGCAATATGATTTCTTTTCTTATGAAATATGTGAATTGCAGAAGACTAAGTGTGTCCCAAATAACAGTCGAATACTAAGACTAGCACCATTCTTGGATGATTTTGGCGTTTTAAGAGTAGGGGGACGTCTTAAACGGTCCTCGTTTGATTTCATAAAAAAACACCCTGCTCTACTTCCCAAATCTCATACTCTGTCAACTTTAATTGCTAGGGAAGAGCACAAAAAACTACTACATGCTGGGCCTCAGCAAACTCTATATTCCCTTAGAGAACGTTATTGGCCGTTAGATGGCAGGAACCTTGTGCGGAAGATAACTCGCAATTGTATCGTCTGTTTCAGACTCAATGCCAAACCAGTTCAACCACCTATGGGCGAACTACCGCCTGAAAGGGTTACACCTAACAGACCCTTCCTGCATACCGGTCTTGATTATGCAGGACCATTTAAACTTAAAGATAGAGTCACAAGATGTTATAAATTGGTTAAGGGATATGTATGTCTCTTTGTCTGTTTAGTTACAAAATCTTTACATTTAGAGTTAGTAGGAGATTTAACCACCAATTCGTTTATCGCCGCTTTGAGACGATTCGTTTCTCGTCGAGGTAAACCTCGTATTATAAGTTCAGACAATGGCTCCAACTTCATTGGAGCCAGTGCTGTTTTGAAGGAATTCCTCTTAAATAATGGTAGTACTATATATAATAAATTAGCCGAAGACGGCATTTTGTGGAAATTCATTCCTCCCAGATCTCCTCATTTTGGAGGAATTTTGGAAAGTGGAGTAAAATCGATGAAACATCATCTTAATCGCGTAATTGGAGATATTCCACTAACATACGAGCAATTCTTAACATTATTAACTCAAGTAGAATTAATCCTCAACTCCAGACCCCTTTATGCCCTTTCAGACGATCCTAATGATCCTTCTCCACTTACCCCAGCACACTTCTTGATTGGAGAAGCTCTTACAGCTGTTCCCGATTCAAACTACATCCAAATAGCGGATAATCGCTTAAAGCAGTTCCAGCTTTTACAGAAGATGTCTCAAACCTTTTGGTCAAGATGGCAGAAAGATTATATCAATCAATTGCAAACCCGAAATAAATGGATCCAACCGTCTCAAACAGAATTGAAGCCAGGCGTTTTAGTTTTGGTAAAGGATGATGATTTGCCACCCCTGAAATGGAGAATAGGCCGAATCACAAAGACTTTCCCAGGTGTGGACAACATCGTGAGAACCGTGACTTTGAAGACAAGTGACGGGGAGTATCAACGACCTGCTATCAAGATCTGTGTTCTCCCGATTGAGGAACCTTCTTAAAAGCCGTATGGCTTTTCAGCGGGGGGGTGCATGTTCACTAGCACTAGTCCGGCCAACAATCCATAAAAAAGAAGAAGAGCTACCTTACCTTCAACGGAAAAGACCATTCTTCTCTCTCTCTACGACGACAACTGACAAGACGAGAAAAAACCGCCAATCATGTGTCAAAAACATAATGTGCATGTGCAATGTTAAAAACTTTAAAGTATTTTTAAATCTGTTATATATATTATCCTCCTTATCATTCAAAATGTATATGAATAAAATCAATAGAATCCAGTACAAGAAAACACAGGAAATAATCAGTTTTACTTCCTATTCACCGAGAGACAGACGGTGCTGCTGCTTCACTTACACATATCTTACCATTTAATTAATATGGCTTTCTAGTGCTATGCATTGTGTAATTGAATTGGTAACACCGTGCTCGGGTTCGAAACTCACCAACGACAAAAAAAATTGAAATTGATATTTCCTCACAACAGTGTACAGCTTCTGGTCATTGTCGATCGATTTCTTCGGAGATGAGTAGGTAAAAATAGGTGAGACATCAAAAAGTAGGTGGTACACTTCTTCTTCTCAATACTTCTCGATCAGTTTAAAATATAATTTGCATTTTTGTGAAATTGTTTTCATGCTATTCATTACTTTTTATATTGTTCTGTTCGGTTCTGTTCATCAAAAGATATAAACATTCTTATTTTTTTTGTTCCTTTTGTGCAATGAATGAAGTGATATATTATTTAGAACCACTTGAATGTATGTAGGGCTAAGACGTCGGTAAGTAAATTACTTACCGACATCTGGAGCGCTATTCTGTAACTCGTTTCGGAGAGAAATCGGTATCGGTGAGACTCAGGTATCGACAGCCGTCGGTAAGTCGCATGTGCGGCATTCTGTATACCTTTTTACCGACCGATATCGGGAATTCGAGTCGATGAGGATCGGTATGTCTACCGTGATCTTATAAACCCCACGGTAACCGTTATCGATTTTCGTTGAAAGGAAATTTTCATCATTTGTTGATGTTTGGCTGGAATTGCGGATTATTCAAGTGACTTTTTAATATTTAAAGAGTAACTTTATTGTGTATACTATCTAATCTAGTGTTCTATAAGTCCTTCCCATCTTTTCCACAAAATTTTCCGGCAGCAAAATTTGAATGGCTCTCCATGTACTGAATCGAATGATCCTTCTGGGCGGTATTATAACGTTTTGATAGAACAAGAAACTCCTTTAAAATAATTAATATCTGTACTTATCCTATCTTTGAGACTTGAAAAAAAGAGATATATGTTAACGCCAGATCAATTCTTCAATGCTATTTGACTCTAAATTTCGAGTTTTTGAGGTTGTTAATGTTAATAATGATGAAAGATATGTCACTATCTAATTATATGACCCCACCTTCCAACGAAACCAAAATATAACCTTTGAACTTCAACGTGCATTTTTGTTTGTTTACAAATTTGACATTTTCCCCTCACCGCTCATTGTCCATATGTACCGAATCGAGTGACGTCACTTCTATGCCGATAATTTTTGGTTGCAATTCCGAGCGTCGAAAACCATGGCATACAGAATAGTGTTATATTAGTCCCGTCGGCCGCGCAAACGATGGCTGTTGTTAACATACCGATACCGACGACTGTCGATGCCGCGTACAGAATAGCGCTCCTGAACGGTGAGTAAATCACTTACCGACGTGGTAGACTTAGAAACCAGTAAACACAACTTACCGTCCTGACAACCGATGCTGTAAATGAACAACAAAGATCGATCGCGCAAAAAGATTATTAATATTATTAATTAGAGTTATGTAATGTATTCCACTGAAGTGCTTGGCGAATTTGCGAGATAAAATCCCATTTCCATAAAATATTGATTCAATGGATTTTGAAGAAGATAAAGATGAAATCTCTTACATACTCAACTTTGGGATTCCAAGAAGATATCAGAGGGAAAATCACTTTGAAGGGATGAATGCAACAACTTTTAGATAAATATTTCTTTCTTTTTATTTGTGTGAAATCGTTTTAAAACATCTACAGATATGATGCTATCTGAGTGAGCATTGAAGTTTCTTTTAATTTTTTCCAGGCCTGCTCCGTATCCTTCCAGCTTTACGCTCCTGTTCACTTGCGTTCTATTATGTGCTTGTAATTTCTTATCAATTTCAAGCACATTATTTTTTCATTTTGAGTGGAATTTGCTGATCTTTTTTACTTTCCGCTCATATTGAAAACTCCAACCTTTTGTTTGGGTAGTTTTACAAATATGAATATCTACTAGTTATTATATTTGACACCACTATTACCAACAAAATTGCTATTTTTCATATTATTCCTAAATGTCGAGTTACCAACTTACACCTTACACATAATTCACTAACCAGTATCTTAACCACAAAACACTTCACTTTCAATCAATGGTTAAAGTTAATCATGAGTTACTAAAGCCAAAAGATAACTGCAATCGGTGCAGACAGCAATGAGTAGCATATATACAGCAGAGCTCTTAGCTATACAGAAAAGCCTCAATTGGTTGATCACAAACCAATTATGTGATGCAGTGATTCTTTCTGATTTTAAATCTGCTATCGACCCAATATCTACTTATATCGAGGTATTGGATGTCCTATACTATGAAGTACCAAATCAATGCTTTTGGAGTTAAATGTTACGTTTATTTGTGTTTGGGGCCATAGCAATATAATTGAAACGAAAGGGCCGACCTGGTAGCGAAGGATGCAGTTATAAATGGACAAGTTTGCAATAATTTCACTTCAGCAGATATAAATAACTCGATAAGTCATAGAATTGCCAATAGATGGAAACAGGAATGGACAAATATATCCAGATCCTCTACAATCCGGTACTTTCAAATTTATTCCACATTACCCCTTCCTCCCTAATATATATTCAATTATACAACACCCAAATTTTATTCGTCAACTTTATTTAGACTTAAAACCAATCACGAAAGATCTGGTGCCTACCTTGCAAAACTTGGTATCATTATTCTGTAGCTGTAACGAACATTCTTTTTGTAATCTGAATCACATCTTTTTTGGTTGCTCTTATAATGTCGCGAGATCCAAATGTTTGATGGAGTCGCTCGTGAAATTGAATTATAACCTTCCGCCAAATATTAGCCACATCCTTAACAATGCTAATATATACAATCTGTTAATGAATTACTTGAAGAAGTCTAATGCTACTATATGAAAGTAACCAAGCAATTTTTAAAATTATTTCGCAAATGGAGTAATTAATAATATATTTTTCATAATAATTGGATCTGGAACTTTGATAAACTAAATTTCAAAGTACTTATACTAGTAGCGCCTGACAAGTGCGAATCAACTCACAGATCAATACCGACAGTCCGGCAACATTGCTTAGAGAATTTGTGTATCAGCGCACTGCTGCCAACTTCGCCGATAATTTAAATGATTTCCATATCTGTTACTCGGCTCCTCCCCCGCATGCGTCGCCTGCGCACGACACTTACCTCGTCAATCATCATCAGATATCTTTGAATTCGCTATCACGCCTATATCGGTTTGTCGTGCATATTTATGTGTGCTGCTTTTATTGTGCAAATCTCCTTATTTTGCGTGTTGATCATATTTCAGTGAAGCAAATATGAAGCGTACTTTGTTATAGTTCAATGAGGACTGGTGAGGTTGAATAAACTTGAGATTTGTAAAAACCCTCTATAACTTTATTATCTATAAGCAAGTAGGTATTGCAAAGTGACAAACCATATTTAACATTGACACATGACATCTAAAAACTGCCAACTACATTAATTGTGTATTACTGAATATCCTAACACACCCCCTCGATTTCAAATGTTTTAAAGTAAAAACTTGAAATCGTATATCTATTAACATACATACTGAATAACTTAAATAAATATAATATTTACAAAATGCTAATTTTATTTTTTAAGTGAACAAACTGCTCTGGATTCAAAGGCTCAGTCATAATTTCAGCTAAATTTTGGTCAGTTGAAAAAATTGAACAGAAATCGCTTCACTAGAATCTGAATCTTTTAGATAATGGTGCTTTATGTCAATATATTTTGCTCTCTTGGAGTTCTCATCACTTTTGCTTATTGAGATTGAGCTTCTATTGTCACAGTAGAGAGCTGGTTTACTAACAATTTGGGAGTCTTTTAAAATTCCCCCCAAGTTTACAAGGTTTTGCGAACAAGAAGCTGCCGACACATACACCGCTTCGGACGATGATAAGGCAACACAACTTTGCTTCTTTGACGACCAAAGTATTGGGCTTTCTCCAAATGATATGAGACACCTGCTTATACTCTTTCGATTATCTCTATCTGTTACCCAATCTGAATCGGAGAATCATTTTAGTGTAACGTCTTCATCTGTATTTCTTTAGTAATGTATCCCTAGTTTCTTTGTACCCTTCTAATACTGCAGTATCCTTTCACCAGCGTTCTATACTTCTATTGTCGGTCGGTATAAAAATCTACTGAGATATAATACTGCAAATCCTATGTCAGGTCTGCTAGTTTCTGCAAGATACATTAATCCGCCTATTAACTGGCGATATGGGACATCTTAGACAGAATTTCAGTTTCGATGTAGTGGAGTTATTTTTCCATTGAAGTTCACTTGGGACTACATTCTTCCATATTGAAGTTATATAGAAGCTTCTTTATGAACTTTTCTTGATCGATTCTTACTTGGTTTTCTGTTCTAGATATTTTCATACCCAAAAAGTTCTCAATTTCGCCTGTCTTTTGCTCTAAAATATTGTTTTAATAGTTTGACAGTTCCTCCGACATAATTTTCTAGTCCCGTAAGTAAAATGTCATCCACATAAATAAGTATCCAAAATTTGTCGAAGCTAATAACACGAGTGCTTCAAATTCTATCGATAATTTTTTTTTTCACGAAAACTTGTTTATTTGGCAAAAATATGGAAACAAACCGATTGATAAAATCACGAGTCCATAAGGACGAGAGATTTCATCTAAATTCGGTTTGTTTGAATGTTTTTGCCTCAAATAAACAAGTTTGAGTGATGAAAATGGAACACTATGTGATAAAATTTGGAGAACGAATTGTATTTGAAAAGATTATTTTTTTCATCAATTTTGGAGTGGAATTTTGTATTAAATGTTCAATATTCTCTTGGGTGATGGCACTGAATCGGTTTGTGTCCATTTTTCAATATACTTCGAAGAACTTTTAGTTGTCAATAATGACAAATTCAAAGTTAAATTGGCTGGAATAATGTATTGCTATTGGTTAAAACCACTAAAATGTCAGATTTTGACAAGTGGAAAAAATAATCATATATAATACCACGAGAGTGAAAGTTTTGTCCGTTAGGACGAGGGATTTTATCTAAATTCGGTTTGTTTGAATGTTTTTGCCTAAAATAAACCAGTTTGAGTGATGAAAATAATAAAATTCAAAGCACTCGTGGTATTACCTTTGATATTTTTTTCTTTTTCACGAAAACTTGTTTATTTGGAAAAAATATGAAAACAAACCGATTGAGAAAATCACGAGTCCGTTAGGACGAGGGATTTTATCTAAATTCGGTTTGTTTGAATGTTTTTGCCTTTAATAAACAAGTTTGAGTGATGAAAATAAAAAATTATGTGATATAATTTGAAGACCGAGTTGTATTTGGGAAGATTATTTTTTTCATCAATTGCGGAGTGGAAGTTTGTATGAAATGTTCAACATTCTCTTGGGTGATGGCACTGAATCGGTTAGTGTTCATTTTTCAATAAACTTCGAAGCACTTTTAGTTGTCAATGATGACAAATTCAAAGTTAAATTGGCTGGAATAATGTATTGCTATTGGTTAAAACCACTAAAATGTCAGATTTTGACAAGTGGAAAAAATAATCATATATAATACCACGAGAGTGAAAGTTTTGTCGGCAAAATTTTTCGATTGTCATGAAAGTTTGTTGCTTGGCAATTTTGCGAATGACATTTTTAACAATGGATTAAATGTCATGAGCAAAATTACCTAAAAGCAACAAACTTGAATACGACAAGAGGAAAATTTTACCTTACAAGATTTTTAATTGAGTGGTATTCGACATGACTAGTATAGGTTTCCTATTCACTTAAATATTTTGGTGCTGTGATTTTTTTTCCACTACTTGTCTCTGTTATCGGTATATCGACGCGTTTAAGGCACAAGCGCCAAATTTTTACCAACCTACTTTTTTTATTCTGATTATGGAGTTTTAAATTCTGCGTCGAACTGTGTTGATGGCATATCTACCCAAAAATTCGTTTCCGCGTGATTTCCAATAATAACAACACTGATATTAGTAATTCAAATTCTTTTGAGGAAAGCAATAAAGTCATCATAGAAAATATAGAACCGTTATCAGCACCTATGTTTGTAAATGACGTAACGACATTTTCTCACGACCCCGAAAATTTTGAAGAATCCAAGCGGTGTAATCTTCCACAAATTGTTCCGGTAAACCCCGACAATAATCTTGTTGCCCTACCGATTGGAAAACGAAGCCCACCCCTTCAACCAAACAACTGAAACGTTACTAAATATTGACACAAATGATATTGAAGTCCGTAGCTCGCAGATCCTAGATGAAGAAAATCTACAGTCAATTACGCTAAATAACATGGAAGTCGCAATACTATTTGACGACAAAAATTTTCCCTCTACGCCTGAAGAACCATTTTCGACCAAAAAGTTGCGTAATAAAAGTATTTGTAATATTTTTTTAGTCTTTCACTCTATTGGCAAAACTTTAATTTTGATTTGGCATAAAACTTACTTAAACGCCATTTGGAGCACTCAATTGTTAAACCGATTGACACAAACGCCACTACCTATGGCATAAAACGATTTGGCATAAGCGACAACATTCTCGTTTTTTTTATTGCACTGTTATTTTTATGAATACCCATTAACCATTTTTACCAAAGAAATATTCAAAAAAAATTAATCAGTGGGGAATTTTTTTCACTTGTTTGAAGTCAAACCATATATTTGAATGGTTTTTTTCACCTCCTGAACAATTTACCATTTGTTGCTTGTGCCGTTCTGCCTTAAACGCGTCGAAATATTCTTCTAAATTTTCTGAACTTGACTCTTTTTCATTCACTATAGGTAAGTTCTCATTTTGTCTCACTTCTGGCAATTCTTCGTTCTCTCCTTCATGTATTATTCCACCCTGTTCATTTTCCTCATGATCATGTCGCATTTTCACTTCTCGAATCTGTACAATTACCTTGTTTTTTATATTCATCATTATATTATTATACTTGGTCTGTTTTTCAATAAATCTGACATCTCGAGAACAAAAAATTTCATTTTCTTCATAGTTCCATAGTATGTACCCTGAACTAATATATCCTACCATGATACAAGACTGTGTACGTCTCTCTAATTTATTTTGTCTTGGTAGTTTACCAGCCCACGATTGGCTTCCAAAAACCCTGAGTTTTTATATATCATTCTTTTTGTACCATATTTTGTCTGGTACTTCACCATTATTTGCATGTGTAGGTGAACAAGCCAACTACTTTATACAGAGATCCGAATAGACTTGATATTAATACAGGTGAAAATAATCGCAATAATACTAGTCAACCTCCATATAACTCTGTATTAAGCTCTTGCAGCTACCACAAAGCAGCTACTAAGAAAAGTACTTCATCATCAATTTTTTCTCCACCCCCTTCCACTTCTAGAACAGAGGACAATGACCTGATCAAGTGTCAAGAAAATGTGATGGCATCTATTGTTAACTTAGACAAAGAGACACCAAATGGTAACCAATCATGGCATATGGTAACTAAGAAATATAAAAAAAGGAATCAACGAGAACCAATAGTGGGCACCAGCACCGAAGGAGCTGCTGGTACTATAAAAGGTGTACCAAAGTTTGTTGACTTGCATGTGTACAGAGTTGATCCAAAAACAGATGTTGCAGCTATGGAGAATCTCTTAAAACCCAACTTTCCTGAGGTAATATGTGAAAGTATACAATCTCGTTATCCCAATGTGTATGCTTCGTTCAAAGTTCGAATTTACCAAGAGCATTTTAAACAAGCAATGGATCCTACGGTTTGGCCTAAAAATGCATGTGTAAATAATTTTTTATATCTTCGGGGCCCCTCTAAGTCCCAGAGGTAATTTTTAAGAAACACTCACACACTATAATAATCTTAATTTATATACACACTACTTAATGTCTATTAATTTATCTACACTCGGTATTATAATTGTCCTAATTTTTATTCAACACTATTTATATTCACTTCTGTTCACTCACTGTATACTGAAACTGTTTACCGATTCACTGTATACTGAACAACTACTGACTCACTCGAAAATCCGTATATATTGAGATGATATGTTCAATGTGAGGAATCAGAAACTCTCAATCATTTAAATATAAAAAAAATTATCAAATGATAAATATCTAATGAAAAAAATTTATTAAAATAATTTGGTTTTAATATTTAATATTATATAAAGTTTTCATGAAATTTAGTTAGTATAACTTAGAAAATAGTAAGATGGGATCATTTATTGAAAACTTGAGAATAATGAAGGAAGAGAACATATTATTATTATGTACAATTTGTAAATAGCTATATGATTTGTGAACTAATTTTAAGAAGTGTTAATTTGAAAATTAAATTTGAGCGTAAGTGAAGAATAGGTATATTTACAGAAAAGGAATTGTCGTTTTTCATTAAAAATAAATCTAAGAGTGTTTGAAAAAGGAGAAATGGTGGATACCATGGAGATTTTTTTTTGATGGATTGCGGTGACAAGAACTGTCAGAAAGAGAAAGATTGAAAAAAATACCATGCATTCCAAAAGTAAAATAAACAATAAATTTTACCAAATTTGAAGAGGTGGAGGATAGGCTTCCACACAATAATAAAAATTCTGTTTATTCCAAGAAGATGATGGAACTGTAAATCCAAAAATTCCATAAATTTCCTCCAAGACATTTTAATTGTGCACTTAGACTATTCAAATAAAATTTCAACGAACTTTAATTTTTTTGTTTTATTCGTGATTTCTTTTGACAATTTAAGTATAAGTTTCTGTAATAAAATTAGTATAATTTAACAATAGTATTTTCACATAACCTTAACATATTTGATAGTTACTTACCTTTTGAAGGAAACGTTTCCATAAATTTTCCAAATACAAATGTAGATATTTTTTTGTAGTTTAAAAATTAAAAATAGATTGGTTTTGTAAGAATTCATTCAGATTCAGACATTTGACGGTAGTAGAATATTAGGAATTTCAAGAACGATACACATTGACAGAACTATATTTTTATTTGGAAAGGTTTTTTTTGATATTTGAAAGTTTTTTTTAACATTCATGAAACCTTCTAAGATTTATAAATAAATGATCCTTTTGTTTGTTCCGTTATAAGAAATTGTTTAGATTTTTTTTGAAAAATAATCAAAAGTTAAATCAATTGAGGAAATTAGAAAGTTATGCAACCAGTTTGTTTAGGTGAGTAAATTTCCGTTTTTGAAACTAATCCCCTGAGAGAGATCTCCTGTTTGAAAAAATTGAAAATAAAATAAAGAATGAATTTGAGCAAGTCATCTCAATTGACCAAATAAAAAAAAATTAATTGAATAAACTCACCAACTATAAAATAAATTATTGAAATTAAAAAAATAAGAAAATTACTATTAATCATACTTTGAACCCTAACATAATTATAATAAATTGGCGACCAACGTTCAGGCTCGAATAAAAAACGGAAATAATGGAATCGTACGGCCTGGTACATTTCCAGAACAGTCTGGATATTACCTGCGAAAGAATATTTCTAGAAAATCGCATTCTTCGTTTGCGACAGGACCGGCTTCGGAATTAGTGAGTTCGTAACAATACCTACTTACAGTGTCATAATATTATTATAAGCAGCCAGCATGGTTTTCAAGAACGTAAGTCAACTAGTAGCGCTATTCATTCATTTTATGGATGTTTAAATAATCTATTGGAAGCAGGGGAGTGTCCTGTTGGTATATTCTGTGATCTCAGTAGAGCATTCGACTGTGTTGATCATAACATTTTATTGGAAAAGCTAGAAAATATTGGTATCAGAGGGATATCTTTGAAGTGGATTGAGTCTTATTTGTATAACCGCTTACAATATGTTAGTATACCTAATTTAACGGATAATTGTATTGGTAAGAGTGATTCGAGTTATGTGTGCAATGGTATTGGTGTTCCACAAGGGTCTGTTTTGGGACCTATCTTGTTTTTGCTTTACATAGATGACATTGTAGATATAAGCTCGACCACTCACTTTACTTTGTATGCAGATGATACGTCGGTCCTTATTTCGGATAAATCCAATGTCGCTTTAGAAAGTAAATGTAACAACCTTTTTTCCAGCTTATACAGTTGGTTTTGTAAAAATTCACTTCACCTCAATGCGGAAAAAACTCAAATGGTTCATTTTCACTATAGGCAAAAGCAAGTACAAAAAATGAATATAAAACTTAATAATGAACAAATAGAACACGCTTTTTCAGTGAAATTCTTAGGTTCATTTATTGATGAATTCCCAAATTTGAAAAAACACTGCGATACTGTGATCTCAAAACTAAGCTCAGTTAATTATCAGTTTAGAAACCTTCGATCGGTTCGAACAATTGAACAGCTGGTAATGTTGTACTATGCTCAAGCGGAATCTCGCCTACGGTATGGTTTATGTTTTTGGGGAGTTAGTACTAGCTTTAATGGTGTATTCATAGCTCAAAAGAAGATCATTCGTTGTATTGCTGGTATTTCTCGGAGCACTAGCTGCCATGGTTATTTTAAAAAGTTTGAAATTTTAACATTGTCGTGTTTGTATATTTTTGAGTTGTGTGTGTTTGTTTATACTAAAATAAAATATCTTAAGACCAATGAACAAGTCCATAGATTTAATACAAGACATTGTAATGATCTACATGTACCTTTATCTAAGGGAAATATTCATTTTAAATCTCCGGCTATACAAGGTCAATGGTTTTATAATAAATTACCCTTAACATCAGAAACTGTACTACACTAATAGAATTTAAAAAAGTGTTCAAATCATTTTTAATTGAACGTTGTTTTTACTCCACAGAAGAATTTTTTAACTCGTAAATAATGTATGAATAATTATAATTCATTTTTTGTTTGTTCGTATTATGATTGAGATTTTATCATATATTGTTTATTATAATTTGCATGTCAATTTTAGATTAGGTTTAGGATTAAGTTTTCATTGTGACTAATTCTATACAAACTTTGTTGTTTGTCAAAAAGAAAATAAAGAATTATTATTATTATTATTATTATTATTATTATTATCTTTTAATTTTATAGGCTTAACACAGAACAGCTTTCCCCCATAACGTTCTTGGTGAGTTTGTTCCAATAAATTTTGTACGTACCTTATCAAGTAGACTTCTGTTCAATTTTTCAGCAGTACCGTTTTCTTGTGGTGTATATGGCATGGCTCGATACCCCTTTTCCTGCAAAAGTTTTTGAAATGATTCGAGAGAAATTCTCCTCCATTGTCTCTTCTTATTTCTTGTGTTTCCTAAATTATGCTGTGTTTTGATCAACTTCACAAAATCAATGATATTTCGATCCCCTTCACTTCCATTCTTCATAAGTTTAACAACTAGAAAATGAGAGAAATCATCTATCAGGACTTGAAAGTATTTATAACCTTCTGGGGTGGGTGTTGCTATAGCTATGTCCGAATGAATCAATTCACCAATATATAACCAATGTGATAAATTTTGAGTGCCGAAGACACGAATGAGGTATATATTCACTATTCAAGATTTTACAAACTTGCTCAAACTGCAATGTCAAAAAAAACCAATGCGGTACACTCGTGCCTTAGGTATTGAAGTAGCTAATGAATTCCAACTTTCTCAAAGTAGACATCGGGTGTGGTTGGGTATTAGACTCGCCATGCACACTCGTGGCTTTGGCATATAAACTTTCAACATGTCTGCTAAAGCACTTAGTCCAAATTTGCACAAACAGTGTGTTTTCTTACTTTAACTTTAAAACCACGTGTAGAGTGTCAAAGCTGTTCCACCTTTGTTCTTAAGATAGATTGTCTCTTCACAATTTACTTTTCATTCATTACAACTGTCCCACTTTTGTAACTAATACAACTTCAAACAGAATAGAGGAACATGAAAGAATAAATACGAAGTGTTTTCCCACTAGCATCAATGACTGCTTGATTCAATTCTTGGTATGCTCCTGATTCGATTTTCGAATGTAAGCTTGGTCGATGTGATTCCATTCTGTAATTAAAATGTCACTCACTTGCAGTAAACCTACAATATTTGGTACCCGAGATTATTTTTTCATCCCAAGAGCATTCCAAACATGCTAAATTGGCTTAAGTCGATTTAAGCAGGCTAATTCACTACTGGGAATTCAATCTCGGCCTAATACTTACGTAAAATTTTTGCAGCATGTTGATTGGCATAACCATGTATAAGCATGAAATCGCTCTAAAACTGTTTTTAAGTACGCCATCCCTCACAATTACCGAACCAATTCCATAAAATATTTTTGGGAAAAATGGTTTAGGAAGAAAAGTTCACCAGCTCAATGTTCGATTTTCAAATCGCTGATGTAGGGCAAAAGTATATAATGTGGGAACAGAAAATTCAATTGTGCGTTGAGAAAAAAAAACCATACGCATGGAAAAAAATGTAAAAAACCAAACAGGAAGATATCAAGTAATAGCGTTAAGCGATGCCGATGAGATCTGCGGGATAAGTCTTAAAACAAAATACTGTACAAATACATTCATCACAGTAATAATAGTTGTAATAAGTAAGATTATATTTGATGAGGTGGCTAATCCACTGGGACCTTTTCAGATCCATTATGATCTGAATTTGGATTATAACTCCTTCGTCTTTCTTCTTCAAATAGCCAATCATCCTCGACAGAAATTCAGCTTTTATGTGATTTCTCGCCGGTGGCTTCATATTGCATAGTAAAAAAACCGCACATTAGTGAGGCAGTCTTACCGGTATAGGATATGCAGTTTATTCCTATGGACGAATATCTTCTAATAAACTACTGCACATGGCTTTTGGTGTGATCTTGGTGTGATTACTTATTATTCTAGGGATTCCTGTGCCACTTTGCGATGTTGCATAGGATTTCTGTTCAACAACAAATGGCATTGGTGAGCCTTTTGGTCCGTTTCATCCGCCAGCTGTGGCAGTTTGTCCTTTCTTGCCTTTAAATTTTTTCAACGCAGTGGTGAATCGCCGTCACCTTTGTTTTAGCTCTACACTTCCGGCTCCTATACATACTTCTGCCTTGGAGTCGTATACCTGGTTGCCTTAGCCTATAGGGGTGCCAAGTTTTCATATATTACGCAGCTTAATACAAAATTAATACTAAATCTGCAGGCGAGCCTTGTCCTGGACAACTAAAGCCAAGGTTCTGACACTAAGGCCACTGGCGGGCCCATTGTGCCATTCCTGCTACCTAGACATCCATGAAACCGAGCCCTTCAATAAAGGCCACAACCTTTTTCAATCAAGATTTAGACCCTCAGGTCTTTACCTCTCTTTTTGGTGAAAGCAACTATCTCAGCCTTGGCAAGATTAACTGCAAGTCCGTGTTCGTGACACCACCCATGTACCTTATTCAGAGCCCTTTGCATGAGGTCCCTGAGAACGGTAATGTGCCTTCCACCAACAAGGACAACGATGTCATCGGCATACCCAATCGTTAGGAAGCCCTCACCGTTTAAAAGGGTTATTAGCTCGTCAATAACTAGGTTCCACAATGTGAGCGAAAGAACACCCCCCTAGCGACGATTACTTTTGCCACATGGTTTTTTCATGTGGGCTTTACTGTACGGTTGCACAACATGGCCCCAAGCCAGTGAGTGATCATTGGCTCTATTCCATGGTTTGCCGCAGCCCTACACATGGATCCTACAGGGGTGCTGTCAAACGCCAAAAGCTCCCAGGGCGATCATGCCATTTTCCACCGCCTTCTCCACCTGAGTTACCAGTTGGGGTAAGGCACTTTCAGTTGACTTGCCACGCCTAAAAGCATGTTGGTTGTTGTGCAAAGGATACCTAAGCCCAACCTTTTCCTTTATGTACCGATCAGCTACCCTCTCCAGTGTTTTCAGCACAAAGGATGTTAGGCTAATGGGTCTAAAGGATTTAGCCACTGTATATGTGGTACGACCCAGCTTGGGTATAAAGACGACTTTCACCTGCCTCCACTGTTCAGGGACATACCTGCGTGCCAAACAGGCCCGAAAGATAGGCACCAGAATTGTGCCAACGGCCTCCCAGCCTCGTTGAAGCAAAGCCGGGAAGATTTGGTCTTTCCCCGGAGACTTGAATGGTCTGAATGACCGTATCGCCCAAGTAATTCGCTCGTATGTGACTATTTCTTTTGCTAGAAGATAGTCCTCTTTACATGGTCGCTGTATACTTACATATCCCATGTCAGGACACTCCCGCTCGATTCCCTCACAACCGGGGAAGTGTGTCTTTAGTGGATGCCGCAAGGTATCCACCGGGGTTTCGGTGAAAACACCCGGTGCGACTTCCATGCAGCCTAGAGCGCTGTCCGGTGATTTCGTTAAGATCCGGCGCAGCCTTGACATTTAAGGTAGCGAGACGATATCCTCACAGAAGGCCCGCCAGGCATCTCTTGGAGCCAACCTGACCGCACTCTTGTACTCATTTCGTTTCTGGCGGTATTGCTCCCAATCCAGATCCGACTTTGTCTTCCTAGCCATATTAAATAGGCGCCGGGTATGTTGCCGTAGCGAGTCCAGAGACTTGTTCCACAATTTGTGGCCCTTACCTTCCTTCCTCGTTTTTTCGGCGCAGTTTTCTTCATAAGACGAGACAATGATCAAGCCCAGCTCCGCTATGGCCCAATCGATCTCATCATTATTGCTAAAGTTCCTAGGGAAACCGCCAAGCCTCCTTGCGAGATCCAGTTTATACCGTTTCCAGTTGGTAGTCTTGGGGTCCCTATACTTAATTGATTGTTTTTCAACAGCAACCCTGTAACTGAAACAAATGTAACTGTGATCCGACAATGACGGATCATCATTAACATGCCAGTCTCCTACCATACTTACAACGGTACTTGACGCAAGCGTCACATCCAGGACTTCAGCCCGAATCCTATTTCGGAATGTTGGTTTCGTCCCTCGGTTGAGTAGTTGCAAGTCAGTGGTACCTAGATAGTCAAGCAAAGCCTCTCCCCTGCTATTGACGCCTGTGCTGCCCCACATAGTGTGGTGCGCATTGGCATCGCAGCCAATAAGAAGAGGCAGTTTCCTGACCATGCAGTATTCCACCGCCTTGCGGAACTCCTCAGTAGGTGGTAGCTCTGGTGAATCATAGGGCAGGTAAGCAGAGCATACCACTAAACTATGCCTCGTACTATTCCTGCCCGGGAAGTCCACTCTCACCGCTCCCAGGTCCCTGAAACAAAGTTCCTTTATCAGTATTGCACTTACACTTGCGTGCGTAGAAATGCACGCTCTAGGGTTAGGCTCACCCACTGCATAGAATAAGCTACGCCCGGGTGTGCCTAAGCCTCGCACATGCCCTTTATACACCCATGCTTCTTGTATGAGGCATATGCCTGTCTGCAGCTTTGCCATCCTCTGCGCGAATACTCCTGCAGCGGCACGACAATGCTGCAAGTTAATCTGGGTAAATTTTAAGGCCCCTTCAACAGACATTGAATATCTATACAGGTACCTCCTTACCCATTAATAATTTACTCCGGAGTCTCCGTAGTTCCCGGGAAGATAATTCTAACCTTCCCGAGCCCATACCGGATTTCCCCCTTCGTATGGTTGAGTGCCACCACCGATCGAGGATCGAGCAGCATCCCATCGGGAGGCCCGAATCACCCACCCTTCAGACCTCAGGGTCGGATTACCAATACGGATTCTCCTGAGGACCTCTTGGGGAGGAGACTCGATCGGCGCTGGCACCCAAACCATTGCCTTCTTAAGCTGTTCGAGGGCCGACTGCTCAATGATTTTGAGAGCCAGTCCCTCGATCTTAATTTTACCTATAGCCTCTTTGAGCCAAGCCAGAGAGCCCCCATCCGCACAGGTCACCATAACGGCTCCCCGGGCAAACGAGTGTCCCTCAAAGCTCGGCACAAATGAGGCGCCAGTCCTGTACATATCCTTATGCAATTGCGTGAGGATATGCGCGTACTGCTCCCTGGTGAGCAGATTGTCTGGGTAGCCATCGCGGATGATGGCCACCTCGAGGTCGCTGCTCACAGCTTCCCCGTACGACTTGTGCTCACCAGGGACCGTGCACACCTTCTTTGAAGCCTGCCTGGCCTCTGGTGGCGTGTTGTGCACCCGAGGCCTCTTAGCTCTCCCTTTGGTGACGTCAAGCTTGACCCTGCTGGGACCAGCACTATCATGCATGTCCCGGCTGGGCGGTGCTGGTGTCACATCTTTGCAAGGGCCAGTTGGGCCACCTTTCGGTATCCCTTCTGTCGCCCTTGCGGCTCTCCTCCTTCGTTTCTCGGCACCGCAAATAGACTTGCGATGCCTCTTCAGTCTTTCAGGTGATGGGGCAGTTGTTCCCGGCATTGCCTGGGCCCTCCCCTTTCCCATCATCTGTACGTCTTCTTCGTGGGGCCCGGTTTCAGGGCACCTCTCAGGAGCCTCTTTCGTAAGTGCCCTATACAGGTCGCCCATCTCTAGAGTCTCCTCCGAGGTCCCTTTCTCCTGAGCCCTCCCCTCTTCTCTATCACTTAATGGATCCATGCGTAGATCCCACGAGTAGCAAGGGAAATCTTGGTCCACCTCCGCAGAGCCCCACATGCGGAGGTAAGGCTACCTACAATGGGGTTTCGCCCATTTCCCCAAGGTGATGACCAGTAGGTGCCGATCTTCTGTTCGACCACGCATCCTGTAAGCCCGGTCATCCCACCGAAGGATTCAGGATATTTGATGAGGTTGTCTCCTCTTGGTCAGGACAGTCAAGTCAAGACCCCCTCCCCATCCCTCTGGTCCGCGAGACATGACCACAGACGACCAGGGAACGTTGGTATAACAGGTGATTCCGACGTAACCTCGAAGTTTCACCTGGCATCGTAAACCCTATGTGCAGTCCCTTAGCCACGATACTACAGCTGAGATATGTGAAGTTGGTCCGCGGCAGGGTTGAGGGCTGCCAGTTGAGGTTTTATGCTCAACGAGCCCCCATAAATCCCCACAACCTCTTCCTCACATAGATCATTGTCAGAGGCCCTCCTATGGAGACGCGCCGGGTTGGTTCTTCACCCCCTCCACACCAATAAACACCCCGAGAACAGTGACGGACATCGTGTATGTCTAGTGATGCGGACCCGGATTTTGGAGTCTAGGCATCATCTACCACAGGTATTCTTGAAAAAACTTACTAGACTCCTCGAGAGGTCCGACGACGTTGTACTCATGGCTGAACTTCAGACGGACAGCAGCAGGAAGCTTTTCGAACGGCTGCAAATGCTGGCTGGCGACGTTCCCGAGAACCAATTGCGGAAAGAACGGCTTATGGCAGCCCCCACGCTTTCTGGGCTGCAAGTGGCCTGTGGGGATACAGCCTCCAGGTCCTGGATAACGAACGTACCCAATGGGTGGACTGGACGTGACTACGTCAAGGCAATCCAGCTCCGCAATAACAACCTACACCGGTTGCTGGCATCATGTCTAACTCTGTAGATGCCCGCCGGTGCACAGCTGGCTGCAACAAATCGGCAACTATATGTCACGTACTACAACTATGTCCCTCCACACATTGGGAGCGAATAAAGTGCCACAATGAGGTTGCCGGAAAGGTCGCCAGACACTGCCGTAAGAAGTGGAGCACTGAGGAAGAGCCACACGTCCGGCATAGCGAGTACATCGGTCAAGAGTAGTTGCGTTCACTCGGCCCTCAAATGGCCTGGTCCACCTGCAGGCCGATAGTGCGGTGGTAGTGAGAGTGCGCGAGTGGGTAGCGAGGGTTTTGTTTTGTCGCTGTTTTGATTGTATTGTTGTAATTGTAACACACCCCGTACTCCTGCGTACCAGGAGTTTAAAAGTAGCCACCCAAGATGTCCCTACCACCCACGGCTCTCCTTCGGTGTCTCCGGTGGCGGAATCTCGTACTGCATTCTCCGGGAGGTGCGGGTCACGGTATTCTCGAGCCAAGGGCACGGAGTGATGTGTCGTTGCGTCGCGTACCGTTCGTCGGCTTAGCTCGTGAGGCTTCGTGCTTTGCGGGCGGCTGATGTTCGTGTCCGACGTTTCGTACGCGTCAATTTACCTCCAGCCTGATTCGATTCGAGGACACTGCCAGGCGGGGAGTTTGACTGGGGCGGTACATCTGTCAAAGAATAACGCAGGCAGGTGTCCTAAGGCCAGCTCAGCGAGAACAGAAACCTCACGTAGAGCAAAAGGACAAAAGCTGGCTTGATCCCGATGTTCAGTACGCATAGGAACTGCGAAAGCACGGCCTATCGATCCTTTTGGCTTGAAGAGTTTTCAGCAAGAGGTGTCACAAAAGTTACCACAGGGATAAGTGGCTTGTGGCGGCCAAGCGCTCATAGCGACGTCGCTTTTTGATCCTTCGATGTCGGCTCTTCCTATCATTGCGAAGCAGAATTCGCCAAGCGTCGGATTGTCTCTACCGTTAATAGGGAACGTGAGCTGGGTTTAGATCGTCGTGAGACAGGTTAGTTTTACCCTACTGATGACTCGTCGTTGCGATAGTAATCCTGCTCAGTACGAGAGGAACTGCATGTTCGGACATTTGGTTGACGCACTTACTCGAGCGGGTAATGGTGCGAAGCTACCATCCGTAGGATTATGCCTGAACGCCTCTAAGGCCGTATCCTTTCTAGTCAAAGGTGGCGACGATATCTCTTGGAGTTTCGAGAGTCGAAAGACTCAAAACAATGTGACTTTACTAGGCGATCGTAGTTCCGCTACGGTCATCGCACGAGCCCCATTTCTATTTGAGATCAATTGTCGGCGGTGGGATCGATTCTTGCTATGTCCGACACGATCTTCTTATAGACGAATATGGGTAACACAATTATTTCGACGTTGGAACTCGGAATTGTCTGTAGACGACTTATGTACCTGGTAGAGCAGTTTCCACGCTGCGATCTATTGAGACTCAGCCCTTAGCTTGGGGATTCGTCTTGTCGATTAGACGAGACCCCTCGTTTTGTATTTGTCAAAAAACGGCTTTGATATTCGGTTAGCGAAACCACAACCACCTGAAAGTCCATAACCCACTGATGGAACACATGCTCAGTCGTAATTATGTGGGCTGTCTGTCATCCACTCAGTACCGGTTTTAGGCCTGTTGAGGGTCCCCTGAGACTGGTCGCAGGAGGTCGTGGCATGTTGGCACACCACTACCAAGTGATGCTGTACCAAAGGCTCCTTCATTTTCAATCATATATCTATAATGAATAGTCCACCTGAGGGGACCATCCACTAATTCAGCTGTTGGGTCGATTAGGGGTATACCAGGTTGAAAACCGTTCCCAAGAAACGATACACTCAATGTTTTCTATTAACAGAGCCACATCTAATCTGGCCGTTTGCCCCCGTCATCCGATTGGTGACGCGTATCAATGGATTTGCTTTCTATTAAGAGAGTCACATCCACTCCTGCCGTTTACCCGCGCTTCGCTTCACCTATATCTGAATCTCCGTCTAGTGGCGCGTTTCTATTAAGATTGTCACATCTACTCCTGACGTTTACCCGCGCTTCGCTGTATATATACACGAAAATTTGTAGACGTTAGAGGTTGGTTTCCAAATTCAAAAATATCGTTAGTATATTATTATATGTATGTACCGTCGATGAGATACAAGTCGGACAGTAGACATGTCACCATTAAATTATTAATTACAAACTCATTATAATTTATTCTTTCAAAACATCCGATGTATCGAATTGTAAAAAGATCAACTTATATCTATGGTTAATATAAAACGCATTCGATTCGAACTAAATATATAATTTTTATGTAAAACGTTGAGAATTTCCTATATAATCTTTCATCAAGTTTTGAGTAGCAATGCCTGCAGAACCATTGGTAATTTCTCTGGAAAAATACCATTATTAATTGGGTGAAGTTTACATTGTCATATAGTCAAATCATATTGGTTTGTCCATTTATTACAACAATGAAATAGAACAAAAATCATAAAATATACATCTCTCAGGACGTATTGAAATATTTCGCTTAATACGTTCAGTCTTCCGTCCGTATGATCTAAATGACTTTCCGCATTTGTATTGAGAAAATAGTTAGTCTTATTCAGTACGTAATAGTTACTCTACGTATATTCTATTTATTTATAATAGAGTTGTTTAATTTTTGTGCAAAATATTTTTCAATCCAACGAGATGGCAGATACAGACAATCAGCCTTCCGCAGCATCTGCAGCTTCTGCATCAAACTCACCACAGGCTTCCTCGTCTCCAATTAAAAAAGAAAAGAAAGCAAAAAATCCTAGAACTAAACCGTCTCATCCACCAACTTCAGAAATGGTAAACAATGCTATCAAAGGTTTAAAAGAACGTGGAGGTTCTTCTCTTCAAGCTATAAAGAAATACATCGCTGCCAATTATAAAGTAGACGCAGAAAAAGTAGCACCGTTCATCAAGAAATATTTAAAAGCATCCGTCGTTTCGGGTTCATTAGTACAAACAAAAGGTAAAGGAGCATCGGGATCGTTCAAATTGGCATCGGCTACATCGACGGGAGGTGGCTCTGCCAAAGCAAATACAAGTGAAAAGAAAAAAACTGCGAATATTGGGAAAACCAAGAAAGCAGCTGCAACAAAAAGGAGTGCGGCGGGTACTGCAGATAAACCTAAAATAGCCAAAAAACCTGCGAAAGGAAAAAAAGCGACCGCCGCAGCTTCATTAAAAGTTACGACGACAACAGTACAAGCTGCAGAAAAGAGAGTCGTTAAAGCTAAAAAAAATGATAAAAAGACGACTTCAAAAGCAGCTGCCGCTTCAAATACCGTAACGAGCGCCTCGTCCGACATTAAAACAAAAAGTCCTACAAAAGCAAAGAAATCTAATAAGGGAAGTCCTACAAAAAAACCAAAAGCACCAAAGCCAAAAACCGCCAAAGCTACGAGCAGCTCTCCGAAAGCTAGAAAAGCCGCTTCTCCAAAAAAGAGGAAATAAAAATGAAAATTGACACAATTATTATTATGGGAGGAAATTTCCCAAAAAAAAATATTTTGCGTCATAACATCAGCATTAACAAATGGCCCTTTTCAGGGCCACAATCTACAGTTCTTTATTTGTGAAAATACCTACCACATACTGTCTGTTGAATATTATGATTGCTTACTTCAATAAATATTTCGAATTTGATTTCCATCACATAAGACATCCATTGTGTTTGCGCCTATATATTGTATCGACAATTATCCAAAAATATGTCCCAAATTCATATTACGTGTTTTTCTTTTTTTTTATTGATGTGTGATAAGATTTTCAAAGAAGATATAATTTGTGGTTCTGAAAAGAACCGTTTTTTCCCACTCTGTCGTCAAATTGTATACATCTACAAATAAGTAAATTTAAGCACGTTCTCCACGAATTCTTCTAGCTAGTTGAATATCTTTTGGCATAATAGTAACTCGTTTAGCATGAATAGCGCAAAGATTGGTATCTTCAAAGAGACCTACTAGGTAAGCTTCACTGGCTTCTTGGAGTGCCATAACCGCTGAACTTTGGAAACGCAAATCCGTTTTGAAATCCTGTGCAATTTCACGAACTAAACGTTGGAAGGGTAATTTCCTTATTAGCAATTCGGTACTTTTTTGATAACGTCTTATTTCACGAAGAGCAACAGTACCCGGCCTATAACGATGAGGTTTTTTAACACCCCCAGTTGCTGGTGCACTCTTACGAGCGGCCTTCGTTGCTAACTGTTTACGTGGAGCTTTTCCTCCAGTTGATTTTCTAGCCGTTTGTTTGGTTCGGGCCATTTTTCTTCTTCTATGCTATATTATATAAATATATATATCTTATAACGATAAACTCGGAATATTACAAACATACACACGCACAGGATGTTCTTCAAGAAATAAATGTGCAATTTATTTCCCCACAATTATTTATAGGATTTCCTTGCGTACGACTCGATTGTGATTGGTAGAAATTGTTTGAATGGGAGGTGCTTAAAAGTTAACAAAAACCCCAGTCCGCGTAGTGCTGGAAATCAGTATTTCGATTTCGTTCAAAGGTGACGTTGATTTAAAAAAAATGACTGGACGTGGAAAAGGTGGTAAAGGATTGGGAAAAGGAGGTGCAAAACGTCACAGAAAAGTTTTACGTGATAATATCCAAGGTATCACTAAACCTGCTATAAGAAGATTAGCTAGACGTGGCGGAGTAAAACGTATATCAGGTTTAATTTACGAAGAAACTCGTGGAGTGTTGAAGGTGTTTTTGGAAAACGTTATCAGAGATGCCGTAACATATACCGAACATGCTAAAAGGAAGACTGTAACCGCCATGGATGTAGTTTATGCTTTAAAACGTCAAGGCCGTACCTTATACGGTTTCGGTGGTTAATTTAATTTTATGACATTACCAGAAGGTCCATGGAAATATGTAATATATACGCTAACAGAAAACGGTTCTTTTCAGAACCACAATGTTTTTTTCTTATTGTGGAAATACCTAATAGAGGAATGAGAGAAAAAAGAAAAAAAGAAGGATAAGAAACATAAGATGTAATATAAATAGATAATGAGTGTATAGTAACAATAATGTTATCGATTTTTTTTTTTTCTCCACGATCGTTTATCATAAAATGTACTTTCTGATATTCTAAGCCCACCTAAGATGGTACCTATTCAAAGAAAAATCCGTGAATGGCGTAAATATTATAATGGCATGGGTAATTGAGAAAATAGAAAAAATAAATTGGTACATCATTTCAAAGTTTGTATTATGTTGGCTCAAGCAGAATTATTCACTATATTTTTACATCTCTACTTTGGTTTGTTGTTAAAAAGAAATCAAAGTGTCATGTAGTTAGTCGGTTATTTTTTACTAATTAAATGTGGAGAAATGAAAAAAATAAAAATTTAACAATATCGATATTTCTTTCATAAATAAAAAATTAATTGTGGCCCTTAAAAGGGCCGGTAATTTCAGAAAAAAATGTTCAACGTCGAATTAAGCCTTCTTTTCAGTTTTTTTAGGTAAAAGTACAGCTTGAATATTCGGCAGTACACCACCTTGTGCGATAGTAACTCCAGACAATAATTTGTTCAATTCCTCATCGTTTCTGATGGCTAATTGTAAATGCCTAGGAATTATACGTGTTTTTTTATTATCTCTTGCTGCATTTCCTGCCAATTCCAAAACTTCGGCGGCCAAATATTCCATTACAGCAGCCAAATACACAGGAGCTCCGGCACCAACTCTTTCTGCATAATTTCCTTTCCTCAGAAGACGGTGTATACGTCCTACTGGAAACTGTAGCCCTGCACGATTTGATCGGGACTTTGCCTTTCCCTTAACTTTACCGCCTTTGCCACGTCCTGACATATTTAATTTATTATCTTGTTTATAATCACGTTATTTCAATTCAAAGCGACTCGCCAAAACAAACTGTTGAAAAATAATGGTCTACCTAGGCATTTATACTGAAGCACCCCACCAATTACATTACAACGAATGTACGAATAAGAGAGGGAGGAGCCTAATTAAACTACTTGGTCCATTATATATATGCCATGCATTTGAAAAACTGGCTAGTAGTTGACCTTCTTTCAAACGATACGTTATTTTAGTGAGTTCCAGCAATTAAAATGCCACCAAAAGCAAGCGGAAAAGCTGCCAAAAAGGCTGGTAAAGCACAAAAAAATATATCAAAAGCTGACAAAAAGAAGAAGAGGAGGAGGAAGGAGAGTTATGCCATTTATATTTACAAAGTATTGAAACAAGTTCACCCTGACACCGGTATTTCCAGCAAAGCCATGAGTATAATGAACAGTTTCGTTAACGATATTTTCGAGCGTATTGCCGCTGAAGCATCAAGATTGGCTCATTACAATAAACGTTCTACAATTACCAGTAGAGAAATTCAAACTGCAGTAAGATTATTGCTTCCAGGTGAATTAGCAAAACACGCCGTTAGTGAGGGCACTAAAGCCGTAACCAAATACACTAGTTCCAAATAATTTCGTTCAATACATTTTTTAACTTCAACAACCATCAACAAACGGTTCTTTTCAGAACCACAATATAATCAATATTTATGGAAAATAAAAAATAGAAGAATTAGAGTATCTGCAAAAGAGAATCTTCTACTACAAGCGACAAAAATGTTGCGAACCTCTAAAAAAAAAAAGTTTCCTCCTGTCCAAATTGGTGATACCAAAAGAAATGTCGCAAAGAGAAGCAGCTTCTGCTAATTCAAAAAGTGTATACACGTTGTAACTGCAAAAGGAAGTGTTCCACGACTAAATGCAGCTGTAAAAGCAAGGAACTTTTGTGCAATTCGAAGTGCCACGGTAGTTTAAGATGTTACAATAAATAAATAAGATATTGTTCTTATTTTTTATATTTTTATGAGTTCAACAAAGTTTCCTCAGCCTACAATGTCCGGTCAGCATTCCCACCATCATCCTCGTCGTCGTTTCCCGACTTTGACATAGTAGGTCGTGTGACAGTTTTGTCGAAGGGCTTTTAAGGAATAATTTTGCGTGTCTTTTTTTTTTGATGATGATGATGATAATAATAATAATAATAATAACCTTTAATGCTCAACAGATATAAATCCCTTTGCAGTTGACTTGCCACACCTAAAAGCATGTTGGTTGTTGTGCAAAGGATTTCCTTTATGTATCGATCAGCCACCCCACCGTATATCCTCACAGAAGGCCCGCCAGGCATCTCTTCGAGCAAACCTGACCGCACTCTTTTACTCATTTCGTTTCTGGCGGTATTGCTCCCAATCCAGATCCGACTTTGTCTTCCTAGCCCTATTAAATGTTGCCGTAGCGAATCCAAAGACTTGTTCCACCATTTGTGGCCCTTACCCTCCTTCCTCGTTTTTTCGGCGCAGTTTTCTTCATATGACGAGACAATAATCGAGCCCATCATTATTGCTAAAGTTCCTAGGGAAACCGCCAAGCCTCCTTGCGAGATCCAGTTTATACCGTTCCCAGTTGGTAGTCTTGGGGTCCCTGTAACTGAAACAAATGTAACTGTGATCCGACAATGACGTATCATCATTAACATGCCAGTCCCTTACCATACTTACAACGCTACTTGACGCAAGCGTCACATCCAGGACTCCAGCCCGAATCCTATTTCGGAATGTTGGTTTCGTCCCTCGGTAAGTCAGTGGTACCTAGATAGTCAAGCAAAGCCTCTCCCCTGCTATTGACGCCTGTGCTGCCCCACATAGTGTGGTGCGCATTGGCATCGCAGCCAATAAGAAGAGGCAGTTTCCTGACCATGCAGTATTCCACCGCCTTGCGGAACTCCTCAGTAGGTGGTAACTCTGGTGAATCATAGGGCAGGTAAGCAGAGCATACCACTAAACTATGCCTCGTACTATTCCTGCCCAGGAAGTCCACTCTCACCGCTACTAGATCCCTGAAACAAAGTTCCTTTATCAGTATTGCACTTACACTTGCGTGCGTAGAAATGTACGCTCTAGGGTTAGGTTCACCCACTGCATAGAATAAGCTACGCCCGGGTGTGCCTAAGCCCCGCACATGCCCTTTATACACCCATGGTTCTTGTATGAGGCCTGTATGCCTGTCTGCAGCTTTGCCATCCTCTGCGCGAATACTCCTGCAGCGGCACGGCAATGCTGCAAGTTAACCTGGGTAAATTTTAAGGCCCCTTCAACAGACATTGAATATCTTTATAGGTACCTCCTTACCCATTAATAATTTACTCCGGAGTCTCCGTAGTTCCCGGGAAGATAATTCTAACCTTCCCGAGCCCATACCGGATTTCCCCCTTCGTATGGTTGAGTGCCACCACCGATCGAGGATCGAGCCCCAATACAATGTTCTGCCTCAAAGAGGCAGCATCCCATCGGGAGGCCCGAATCACCCACCCTTTAGTCCTCAGGGTCGGATTACCAATCCGGATCCTCCTGAGGACCTCTTGGGGAGGAGATTCGATCGGCGCTGGCACCCAAACCATTGCCTTCTTAAGCTGTTCGAGGGCCGACTGCTCAATGATTTTGAGCGCCAGTCCCTCGTTTTTAATTTTACCTATAGCCTCTTTGAGCCAAGCCAGAGAGCCCACATCCGCACAGGTCACCATAACGGCTACCCGGGCAAACGAGTGTCCTTCAAAGCTCGGCACAAATGAGGCGCCAGTCCTGTACATATCCTCATGCAGTTGCGTGAGGATATGCGCGTACTGCTCCTTGGTGAGCAGATTGTCTGGGTAGCCATCGCGGATGATGGCCACCTTGAGGTCGCTGCTTGCAGCTTCCCCGTACGACTTGTGCTCACCAGGGACCGTGCACACCTTCTTTGGAGCTTGCCTGGCCTCTGGTGGCGTGTTGTGCACCCGAGGCCTCTTAGCTCTCCCTTTGGTGACGTCAAGCTTGACCCCGCTGGGACCAGCATTATCTTGCATGTCCCGGCTGGGCGGTGCTGGTGTCACCTCTTTGCAAGGGCCAGTTGGGCCACCTTTCGGTATCCCTTCTGTCGCCCTTGCGGCTCTCCTCCTTCGTTTCTCGGCACCGCAAATAGACTTGCGATGCCTCTTCAGTCTTTCAGGTGATGGGGCAGTTGTTCCCGGCATTGCCTGGGCCCTCACCGCTCCCATCATCTGAACGCCTTCTTCGTGGGGCCCGGTTTCAGGGCACCTCTCAGGAGCCTCTTCCGTAAGGGCCCTATACAGGTCGCCCATCTCTAGAGTCTCCTCCGAGGTCCCTTT